>JAQFYC010000926.1:0-42994 GCA_034694165.1 Tomocerus mixtus
ATAGGTATAAGTAGTGAATAGTGTTCATTCTCATTCTTTGTCACGCTGAATTGCATTGTGTGCATTATTCATAGGAGGGCAGGAGTCTGACTGACTGAACTGAGAGAAATGAGTAAACGAAGCATCAAGGAAATCTTTCTTTGTCTTTGATAGAATCAGATTAACTGTAGAGCTCTTCTGTAGCTGTGCTGTGCTTTACAGTACAGTATAGGAGATTATGCAGATTGATGACGGAAATGTATTACCATTGCTATTATTATTCATATGAAATGCAAATTGTATATTAGAACTGGGATTAGAATTTAGAATGTGTTCTATGTAATGATATATGTATGGCTGAATAAACTCATCTTTCTATTTTCTATATGCTTGTAGTGTAGTAGTATGATAATAATAATAATTTATGGTACTGTACTGAAGTGGAATGCTATGCTGGGCAGAAACTACATGACAATGAGCAATTGTGCCTGTTCGATCGTATCGTCATGAAATAGCAGAGTTTTATACAATTGTTGTGTTGTGTTGAGTCTTATAATTATACCAAGAATTTGATGAACTCTTAAGATTGTGATTCATACAAGTTACTCCCAGCGTGTTGAGGATTGGAATTTGGAATGTATTTATTAGCTAATGAATGATTGAGATGTAGGCTGGGAATGTGTGTATTGTGTCTATAATTGTATATGGTGACGAGAGTTCATTGTCAATTTGGATTAAGGGATGCTGTGATTATCTAAAATTTCTATTTTTAGACTTTATTCAAACCGCAGCTCAATTTTAATGTTAATGTTAAACCTAATTGTTATATTTCAACATTAAAAAACATGGACATGAAATTAAATGTTACTGGGTTACTTTGTCTTTAAATTATGAACCATAGGGATTAAAACTATTAAAGGCTCAAATGTGACAGGAGTAATAATTTGTTACTTAATTATTAGTTACTTTATCAATTTTTATGGCTGTATTTAATTACACAGTCTTTATACTTATAATTAGACTGTCGTAGTCGTACCGTGTGACCTTGTTACTTAAACGCATCTTTGTTCTGTTGTGTTTTTAGCTCCAATACATATGCGTGCCATTCATTCATTGCTAAATACCTTCTCGTGTTTTTATTGCAGTAAATTAAGTTTCACACAGTTACACACATTCAGTCTGCTCTTTTTTATTACTATATTTACTATATTATGTACAGAGATAGAGTAGATGAAGTTTTTTATCAACAAATCCAAGGAGTGTAGTGTGAAACTGTGAAATAGTTAGGAATAAAGTATGTACTCACTACTTATGTAGTACTTGTAGGTAGTTTGGTTGATCTATGTTTTGATTGCAATTCCGAGGTTTTACTTTTGGGAGGTCTATCATGTCCCATAAGTAGTCTTGAGTTATTTATAGGCTAACTTTGATTGCAAAGAGAGACTTGACTATACTTTGTACTTGCATACGAGTAAATGGATGTCTAACTTTTTCGTACGCATTTAAGCAACGCAAACCCTAAACGTGTCTTCCATGCAAATGAGCCATTACATCCAAAAGATATATTAGACATACAAGTAAATAGTTTGTAAGTTTAATGGATGATGTATAGGGAAGTATTAAGTATAGAGCATGGGGCGTAGGCGTGTCTTCTGCATATAACATATTATATGTAAATGTACATAGAAAGACTTTAGATTTTGGACGGAACACGATGTTGTGGCTTTGTTTGGCTCACTCACCTCACTCAATCGGTCGGCGAAACTTTAACTTCAATTTTCAACTTGAACCAACGGTTAGCTAAGGCTATTAATCAGAGACTGACGCCAAGTAATTATGATGACAATTATTGATAGTGTATTGATCATGAACTCCGAACGGACTCTACAGGATGGATTGCTAGACTCTTAGACGTTAGACGGGAGCAGGAGCTAGTATAATATAACATAACATAACTAACACTTAACTTATCTCCTTTACAATAATATACTTTGTTTTATGCTGTTTTACTTATTGCTAAACTTGCTCCCAGCTTCTTTTATTACAGAAAATGAAGAAAAGGCTTGGCTTTAGATTCATCCTCGAAGCTACAATTATTTCAACTACGTAACGACATTCCGAAATACGACTGTTATTTATTTTCTTACTAAGATTGTATATAATCTTGCAGTATCAGTATTTATGGTATAAAAGTGAAGATTCCTCTGTGTATGTTTAGTTTGTTAAATTAATTGTTAACTTTGACTTTCTTTGCACATAGTAGGTATATGATTTTAGTATGCACAAACATGGTAGTTATCAAGATTGCCTTTCCTTGTTGGTCATTATGAAATAAGTTTGCACTTTAATGTAGCAGTATAGATAGAGTAAGTAAAGGAAATAAAAAAGTGTACACAAGTACATACAATATTATAGACATACGCGTGTATTGTATAGAAAAGTGTCTATGGGTGGTTTGGTTTGGTTTGATTTTGTTTGGTCATTGGACCCGTTGGTCCATTTTGTATCTACAACCTAAGGTGTTGTATAAAGATATGTTTCAGTTATGTTATGTTGTAGATAAGGAACTTTTTGCATTGAAAAAATTAGTTGCGTAGCCATAGTCATGTATTCATTCATCTCCTCTTGGTGAAATAATAATGTCTTCAGCATGTACCTACATAAGTACAGAAAGTATACCTATCGAGGAAGAGTATGTTAAATGGTGTAATTATTATGAGTGTTGTATGTTGAACATTGAACTTGAACTTGGGTAGGACAAAACTTGATTTGCTTATGGCTTCACTACGTTTGTGATATGATATTGGTCTTACACTTTATTACATAATGGTCCTGTTGTTTGTATACTTGCTTTTACCTGCATACCCCTGTAATTGTAAGTAGATTTACTTATTTAGTTTATGTTAGTGTTCATCTTTTACTCGATGTAATGTTCAGTATAGCAGAAAATGCAGAGTTTCAAGTTCAAGGTATGTATTCTCCTGGTCGTATTGCTTTCATTATTAGACTGAAACTTTGAAACGTAAAAGAGGGAAGGCAAATTACAAGGCGAAGGTAAATAAAAGAAAATAAAAGGGAATTGGGGAAAAAGGAAAGCCCACATACAGCTCATCGTCAGAATATAATATAGCACATGTATATGTACAGTGCAATTGCAAAGTAACTATAGGTGTACTATATGAAATCTCAAAAGGCAGCCGTGTATATGTGTAGTTGGTTATTTAGAAATTGTATTAGGATGTGTCTGTAGGTATTTATAAGGAGATGCGCTAAAGTAAAGTAAAGTATAATATTATGTAAACTGTTATAGTTATAGTATTGTGTAGGTAGTGTATGGAAGGCAAGGACTGAGGAAATGAAAAGTTGCCATTGAAATAACACATGCACATTTGAATGTTGAATTGAATTGGGTTAGATGTCAAACTGTGGGGATGGAAGGAAGGGCAATGTGTCTAGTACTTTATACTTTATATTTATGTGTATTGTAGTCTACCACATGCAAAGGACATAGGAATAAGTTCGTAGAGTAATATAGAAAGATTAAGAGAGAAATATCGTGAAAAGAAGTCTCGGGGAAATAAGACGAAGTTATATTCAATCGAATTGAAATGGAAATAATAATAATGATACATAGTTGAAATGAATTGAAGCCAAGGCAAGGCAGGCCATACACATACACAGCATAACGTGACACAATGCACATACACTGATAATAAATTGAACACCGAAGGGCATGCATTGTGGTAAGATATTGCCCAGTGTGCATATACTATCAAAAGTAGCAAAAAGCTTTCAGAGGAATAAAATACCGAAATGAAAGTCCTTTGGCTGGGATCGGTGCGGTTTTGTATGGTCTTGTTCTGGTCCCTCTGCTGCCTACATAATCTAACAGGCAATCCAGGCCAGGCCAGACCAGTTCCTGGGTTCCCTTTGGAAAAATATCATTACTCTATTAGATTAGACTATATCCATGTTTTCTTTTCATTTTACATACATCCAAAGCCTGTATAAGCATTTCCAGTAGTAAATCTGCAGGCATGATCTGAATTTCGTTTTCTTTCTGTATGTGCATACATCCTAAGATCCTAAGCATACAAGTACACAGTAATGTAATATTATTACTTCACAGTATGTTTCTTGAGACTATTTCAATATGGTTTAGCAATCGCCTGATGTATCCGTGTTCGTATGCAGTTATAATGTGTAGCAATTCTATTCATTGAGAATATCTACTTGTTAATGTATTTAGAGGAGGGGAGAATGCAATGCAATGTCCATGGAAGGCAAAAAGAAGTCTTATACTTGCCCTTGCCTTGCATTACCACACAGAACAACTTTTACCATTTACTTGCATGTAAGTACATAGTACATAGGGAAATGAACGAATGTCAAATTGAACCAGACTTCTTTACATTCATACATATTATGTATAATGTAGTATAAGTGCAAGTAAAAGAAGTACTAACCAGGAGTGTGCATATATAGAGTAGAGCGAGTGAGTGAAATATAGTTTCTATGTGCAAGGGTACTTTTACAATTGCATTTTCGTTACTTATGCATGTGTATACATAATATGTATGAGTTTCTAGGATAAATTCTGTAATAATTTAAGGCAGTGGTGTGGGTACTTGAATTTTGTAGCAAATCCCTTCTGTTATATACCTATAGGAGATAATCCTTCCTTCGTGCACACATTTGGTGTAAAGGAAACACGACCAGCAAACCAGACCAGACCACACGCTTACATTGCATTAGTATTTAGAACAGCGCGCATATCCCATCAGATCATCTCAACTCAACTCTTCAACGGACAGAACCAGATGTTTTATTCTGTATTTATTCATTAGTTGAGTTTGGAATTGCCATCAGAGTCAACTCAGTCTACTTACGCTCTTGTTTATTTAACTGCAGATCCTTTTTAAGGGAAGATGTTATAGTAGTTGCAGAAGATTAGGAGGAGGCAGTTGCAGTAGCGCAGAGCATGTGCGGGCGGGCGGCTTAATATTGTTATCATTACATAATTTTACGGCTATATTCACAGGAATACTTATACGGATAGTTTATTTCTATATTAAACGCACGCTTGTTATTCCTAGGTGAATTCTATTGCATTATGTGTATCATCATCATATTATTTATTTATTGTTGTTCTCTCTTCTTGCTTTGAGCTTTGAGTTGAGTTTGAGATGAGCTTCGGCTCAATTACGATAGAGAAATAGAACTTGGTCGTCTTCGTCGTCTTCTTCTGTTGTTATCATAGCAGCATGTCTTTGTATTTCTTGGAGATTAGTTTTGTTCTGAGTCTCAACCAGCAGGTCCTTTCCATTCTTGGTCTTATGCTCTGACTGTTCTTGTTCTGATGTCGCGTTATGTTATATTGTTACATTTTGCCTTTCTATGGACGCTATGCTCTTTTTTGGATTTTTTTGCAGTTGCACTTGCCTATTATCTATTATTTTCAATTCCTAATGCGTGTGGATATAATAATACGTAGCTACGCTCGTAAGTAGTAAGTAAGCTTGGTATACATACACACAAGATCGTTGGATCGTAAGAATTGAATGAGAAATATTTTTGCATTGCAGCAGTGTAAGTGTAGTGTACTGTAGAGGAGAAGTACTTGAATGCTGAATGTAAGTTGTAAGTAAGTAGGAAGAAGATCTCGAGGGTTTTACACAACATGACAATTATGGTTATAAACGATGAAGAATAATATATAAGGAAGAGAGTTAGAAGAGGGACATATCTGTATACTTACATTATTACATTCAATTCAGGTTATATTCCCTTGCATTGAATTTCATATAAATGTATTGTGATACACAACAACTGTAATAAGAGAACACTGGACTTTAGTTCGTCCGAAATAAATACATTAGACTACGTGTACACAATGAAGACACACAATAGAGCTTTCTGCAAAGAAATAATTTTCCTTGTTGGGATCTATTATTATTATTGCTGTTACAGTTGAAACTTCGTCTCGTACTCTGCTTCGCAAGGATTCAAGTCGACAGGACAGGACAGTATAACATGAACTGTCTGCAAAAATGTTTTAAAGGGTTTAAGGAAGATTTTTGTTTATAAAAAAATTATGCTATAGTTACTGTATAAGAATATTTTGTTACGAAGTTAAAACAGAAACAGTCATGTAAGTACTTTACTTATGATAAAGGTAATATGTATCTTCATACTTCATATAAGCTGTATATTTGTCATAAACGTGTATTTCTTAAATAATCCATTGTATTTCAACTTTAGTAGTGTAAAGTAGTAAAATGTATTATGTAGTTGTTTGTACTGTAGCTGCGTATTGGTAGTTGAAATTATGCAGTTACTTAAATCACTTGTAGGTAATAGTACTTTAGTTTACAATGTAAGCCTTAACTACTTACTCGTAGTTGTATTAGAGATATTATGTAATGTTATGTTCCTTGTTAACTTAACTTTGAATTCGTTTCAGCATTCGCTCGGTATTCATCAGTCAATTTTTTGCACTATTAGTTATCTCGTAGGGCTTTTAGCGCGTAAAGCTTCGCATTCGTGAGTGAAAAGTTTAGTTTATAATGCAAGGCAAGGCAGACAGTATTTCATGCCATGACAGGACAGGCCAGGACAGGACAAGACGGGGATAAAGTTAATGACATGACTTAAAAGACAATGACCACCAAGCTAGCTGATTGTGAGACGTTTTTTAAGTTTTACTGTTCAAGTACGACGAAGGAAATCTTATATAGTATCTCTTAAAATCTTAAGGGTAGGTATTAGGTGTTATTACGTCGTTACTTGAAGCATCTCGGAAGTGGATTGATTTCCCATTAGGATTTTTGGTAATAATTGCTTCTAAAACTCTCATTTTGTTATTTATTTTGAAAAGTAATCAAAATTGAGTTTCTTTGTCATGTTTCTAGTTGATTAGGCATACTATTGTTCAGAATTGGCTGTAATTCGTTGCTATTTACTTTACATAGCTATTTAGAAGCAAAAGTTAAGTGTAAAACACTGTGTAGCAATATGCACTGTACAAAACGACTGTGTATAAGCAATCAGAGTCCAGCAGAATCATAAAAGTACGAAGAAGACGCTATTATTTTTAAAGATGTAGCAATACCATGCTTTTCTAGTTCACGCTAGTTAATTGCACGTTTTAATTACATCCTCTTAAATGGTAGTGTACAAAATGATTAAATAATGAAGAAGTTCGTTAATGTTTGTCACCCTTATCATGTATATGTATTGTAATACACGAATATAATTATATATTAGTATAGTATAAGAGAAGCTATGATTAATTTACAACCCTGAACTGCTGAGTCGACATTTTAGTATTTTGCTATTAAGGAAATGCCGTCTTTTGGATTTGGCAGAACGACGAAATTGGCCATTGAGTTTTTATGGAGGAGAAACGAACTTGACTCTTGATTTTGCTATTATTGAGTTTCAGGCATACACAATACATATGCTATGTATTTTTGCAAGCATGCAAAAAGCTGTCGTGCTGAGTATCTGCGTTTGTCAGACAATTCTTTCACCTGCTCCCTTTTGTCTACTTTTTTGGGGTTACAAATGCAAGTGCGTAGTACTTAAAGCTTAAAAGCAAGTGTTTACCTCCTGCGATCTAGAATGGCATAGAAAAGATATACTTCGCTAGATAATAAAGGTGGGGCTGGACTGAAACAGATCGGTGAACATTTTTATTTAATGTCCCTGTGATACTAACTAGAGATACTTCTGTATTCTGCAGTGGTGTACAAATACATATGCGTGTATTATAAACAATGCATTCTATACTATAGGGTACATTGCCAATTCGGTTGATTGTTGCACTTACTAAAAAATTGAACGAGCTCTTGGACTATTTTCACTGTACAATCTTGCATTAACTATAATATTTCTGCATAAAAACACGCATGGTACCCATATCCCCACTCAGGATACACAGAAGTACGTAAACTTAGTCTTTTACTACCCCTTCTCCTGTTTGCTGTCTCACAGTTTGCAGAAATTGGAATTTCTCTTTGCCAGAAGATGAATTCTACCATTTTTAATGTGCTGTATTCAATATTTGCTGTTTATATACTTTTATGTATGTATGCTAAAGACTGGTGTAGCCATCAAGTGGTTTAAAACAAACGGATAAAGCAAAGCTGATTGTAATGTATGTTTTCTTATGTTTTATGTTAGTCATAACATTATTACTTGAACGTTTTAGATGTGTTTCTATGTAATTACGTTACACATGGTCTTCACGGATGTGCTGTCTGCTGTATCAATAGTTATACCGCTGTATGTATACTATGTGGTGCTATGTTGTACTAAGAATATGTGTAAAGTGTAATATGTCATGTCTCAGCAGTAGAGTACAGAAGATGTAAAACAGACGAATTTTTAGTTGAGGAGTAGGAAGAAGGGCAGGTATTAGAGTAGTAGACTAAAGAAAAGGAGAATTCTAGTACGTGCTTAGGAATGAGGATTGAAAGTAAATAAACGAGTAGAGAACAAGTGACGAAGTGTGTTTATGGTTCATAAAAATGTTTCTGTAAAGTCTAAGTGGACAACAAACACTCAAGTACTAACTACAATTTACAATACTACAATATATAATAAATACAATAGTAAATCCAACCAATGCAATGCAATATCAATACGCACTTGCAAACTGTAGTATACTACACATATTAACACTTGTATCTTATACTCTAAACCTACAATAATACGCGTCTTATTCTTACAGTACTTGTTTACACGGCGTATTTTGGACTTATTCTCTCACACTTTACACCTGTGCGTATAAAATGCACATTGGAAATAAAAAAGAGTTGTTTGTGATAAAGAATTGGCTTTTAAGCTAAGTATAGGAAACAATAAAGGGTATAGCACAGAACAGAACATAAGGGAATAAAAAAGTAAAAAGTATTAACTGCGCCATAAAGTTTCTTAAAGATTCTTATGCTTCAATTTTAGCATCTATGTAGGTACACACAATATATCTATGTATGTAGGTACACACAATTCTTCCTTATGTTAAGTATGTTATGTATGTAAAAATGCGTACACCTTGAATTTAGCTGACAATATGCTGAAGTCAAGTGGTGTCAAGTGATATTAAGGTTCATTTTGTAGTTTATAGGGACATTGCATGACTACATACAAAATATAGGGTATCTATACGTTATAATATTACTATTATGTAGTATGTAGAGTATGTACTGATACAAAAAGTCTAATTTTGTTGTTTTGTTTTGTTTGTTACAGGTACGTATTTTTTCTTTCTGTTGGTCTTCTGCTGATTATGATGTGTTTGTTGCTCTCGAGTGGAGAAGAGGAAAAGGACGGATAAGAATACGTAATCAAAGCATGAGTCGACAGGTTAACTAGTTGTCATACTATTTCCATGTTACATTTTTACATTTGCATCGCATTGCATGTAGGCTGAAGCTGAAAGCATTATTACGTTGTTCCTTTCTTCGTATACATATAAGTAAGTGCATATACTTATATTGTGGGAAATACTATCTGTACTACGCTAATAAATAATAATATAAGGAATACAGAAAACGAAGGGATACCTGCGTGATTATAATTACATGACAAAACTTCAACCTTAACTCTACCAATGAATACATGCCCCTATGTATGCTGACTATATTTACAAGTTATAAGTATTGATGCTACTAAGTATGTATATGTAATAAAAAATGTTCTATTGCATTCAATTCTTCAATGCATCTAGTTTATCGTTAGTGTATTAAGTGTATTCTATTCTCCCTCTCTCATTGTCAGTTAGTTTATTAAGTTTATATAAAAGGAGAACTCTCGCCTTGCCTTAGCTTTAACTTGCCTTGCCCTCTTATTTATGATTTATAAAAATAACAAGACTAGGAGTAGGTTGTAGGCAGATATATATTATTATTCACATTTCTCATCACATGCTAACTAATGTAAGCTGGAATGGAATATTAATACAATTTACTATACAAACACAAATATTGTGTGTGTGTGTGTGTGTGTGTGTGTCTGGCCTGGGATGGCTTGTCTGCTTAGGAGAATTTTTTACGTTTGTCGGTTTTTATCCCCGGGCTAGGGATATGATGTCTAATGTTGTGTAATTACATACGACAATAATACAATACAATAGATTCTCTTACTAGCTACAGCGGTTTCGCTGCGAGTCTTTCAATTTTCATTTTCAAAGTATAAAAGCAGTTAGTGGGGATGCGTTGTATTTGTATGGCCTAAAGTTAATTTAGCTACTACCTGCCGAAGAGAAATAATAATGACAAAAGGATCTTCAAAGGATATTACGTTATTTTATTACTAAAGCTGCCTTCTATCTGTTTGTGTAGGTTGTAGGTAGTAGATCCACTCACTTTGATCAAAATAGAATAGACGTTTGCCTTTTATTGGTTTTCGTTTGGGGTTTCAGTTTTCCTATGTCTAGTACATGTACCTATACAGATATACGTATGTTTAAATGAGAAAATTTGCATTTGTTATTACAATGTATTTATTATGTAACTATAATGTAGTGTAGTACTCGTATGGGATGATTTGGCTTTACTTGACCACATATGGAAAGGGTAGGAATAATACAACGCCAACTTTAGTCACTGTCAATTCACTACTCTTACATACGTACTTCACCTATTGACATTGACTTTAACATTAGGTTTGGTATGATTACTCTGTAATTTGTTTTTTGCACTACTCTTCTTGTGTCCTGTCCTTCAGGTGAACTTTTATGTCGATAATCATTAGTTGCTCTTGTGCTCGAGCCATGTCTGTACCTATGTAATTAGAAGTAGCCGCATGTACACGATTCTAAATGTATGTAATAGTATGTAATAGCGTATGTTACATTGTATGTAATGTTTAGTTCGTGGTATTTGGTTGTGTTGTGTCATAGGATTGGCTGTTTGCATTCGCTGAATTCCTTTGTGCGTGCTTGCAATTACTATTTGAGAAATTCCTTTGTGATATGATATGAATGAAGATGAGATTCGCAAGTATGCAAATAATTATGTTTGTGAATTGACTCACTGTGCGACAAGAGTATTACGAAAATGCAGCTGGAATAATTTTGTAATGGAAGACGCATATTATTTTAACTCGGGTAACAATTATTTACTTGGGTAAACTTAAATAGGTTTATATACGTCTTGAATTAACCTTAAAAAATAAAAATTGTATTTCTCTTCAACTTGCGAATAGACATGTAGTTGGATAATTAATATTGGTATTAAGCAAGTTAGGTGTACTGCTATGCTATTTTATTTATATTGTATACTTAAGTATATAGAGCAGAGTGAATAATGGAATTGAAAAGAATGTGTAAAAGTATCTGTAGCAATGTCACCACTGCACTATCTACTGTACTTTCACTACACTGCAGTGTATTTATAGATTCACGTATGCATTGTTAGTGCAGTGAACAGTTCCAGTACCTGTATTTACTTAGTACATACAAAATGTAGTGAATGAGTAATGAAATGAATGAAACTCCACTGTCCCTTCCAATTATTTACTACTATTACCTACAGTCGGCCGTACTGTAATACATTTCCTATTCATGGATCGTCTCTCTTTTTGTGAGTAATTGTAAGACGAATAACAATGTAAGGTGAACCATGAATATTTTAGGATACTGTCACCGTTATTTAGATTTTTACAACATCCCTGTGTATATTTTACATACACTACTGAATGAGTACTTTACCTTAGTTGCCTATGACTTTTATGGCTTAAATCGACTTTCACTGAAAAGTGGAGATTTTTTTGTGTGTTTCAAACTGGTAAGTATGCATGATGCGAAAAATGCTTACAGAATTAGTACTTATTACTTACTAGTACTTATTAGTCTCTTCTACATACAAAATTTTGTGTATTTAAGTATTTAGTTAACTCTTCTAGGAAATTTTTGCAAGTTGTGAGCAAGAGACTTGTTAAGTTATAGTTCTACATTCTAAAACTTCTCACATACATTATTTGTATCACTACAGAATACTTAAATAGCTTTTCATATAATATTCATGTGTAAATTTTCCTAATTCAGAAAATCTAGAGTGTTGAGTTGTTGAAGTTGAAGTGAATTTGAGTTTTCAAAACGTTTGTAAGGTTCATGGTGACTAATAAATAAGGAGTACAGTACATACTGCATACGTACGTGAATTACATTTACGTATATAAATAAGTTATCTCATATATAGGTATATTTGGTGATGAGAGAGAAATATATAATATATGCATGAATGCCAGGCAAGGAGTGGGGAAGAGAGGAAATGCTAATATATAATGAAGTCCGTTTCTGCAGAATTCCACCCACTGTGAGAATACCAGGCGAATTCGCATTCAATCCGTTTCGTTAGGAAAGCGGGTAGAAAAAGCACGTAGTCGTCTTGAGCGTAAGTAAATCTGCCAAGTGTAAAGAATAGGATGGTCTTGCATTGGTTTTGGTTTGCCAAAGCTTCTTGCTCACTGAATGTGTACTGTAGATTGTAGATACAGACAGATAGTTAGAATTGGGAGTGTACTTGACGTGGACTACAATTACAGCTCTTCTTCTGTACTTCTTCAATTCAGTGAGAGGAAAGGCAATTTTGGCGAATCTTTCTTCTCCTCATTCTTGAAATGAGAATTTTCTCTCTGGTTTCGTTTGGTTTGCTCTTGTCTGTCTCACTCTGACTTCAGTTTGAGAACATAGTTGCTCTGCTTTTATTCATTTTGACCTGGAAGGAACTGATTTGGATTTTCGGCTGACTCTACTTTCTTTTCATATAAATACTAAATACATACATGTAGTACCTCACGAATGTATGTGAATATGTAAAAGTACCTGAAGATGAAGACTTTTTATGTGGCTGAACTGAAGACTTAAGATTATGTATGTAATACGAACGAGTATTCATTTCGTCCGCATCTTCCTCTTCCACGGAATGAATAAATAAATGCATTGAAGTGAATTGAATTGACATGAAGAGGATCAAATGATGTATGTATCACTCACTGTATGCTGTCTCTATGTAGCTCTGTCTGATATGTATTTGTATATGTATGTACATACCATATGTGTACATTAAATACATGTTTTGTGCTGGTGCTCTTGCTCTCTGTTATCCCTGTCCCTAAAGAACCTTTTCAACGAATTCAATTTGCAGTAGTTCATTCCAAAGATTTTTCTGAATAAAGTAGTAATGTATGAATTCATCATAGAAAATAAAGTAGACTTTTACATAAGCTATGTAAATATGTTAGTAGCAATAAAAAGAAATTGTCAATAAGAATTCTTCCTTTAATGAAGATGATTCGTATGTATTTTCATTTCGCTACAGTCAATCTCAGTCTTTTGAATTGCTCCTTTAATATATCTTTACAAGGTACCTACTTATTTCCGAATAATGTAATTGATATGTAGGTTATAGTATAAGGAATAATATATGTATTACTGTGTAATGTAATAGGATACTAAAAAGGAAACTTGAATTTGAAGTGCAATATATATTTTACAGAACTCTATATTCAGCAAATAAATATTTATCAACTTATTCAAAGGAAGTACAATATGTAATAGTACATGTATTTTGTATGAAGGTTCTGTAAAAGTAGGTATTAGTAGGTTATTTGTATGTATAGGAAATGTTCAATCTCTTTTTGGAATTGACTCCGTTTAGTTGTGGAGTGAAGTGGAAGATTGGGGTTGAATTGGATGGAAATTGGTCTTTAGTGAGAAAGACTGACTGCTTCTACATATTATGTGCATTGCTACACAAATTTACACGCTTGGCTTCATGAATATTGTACATACATACATGTAAAGAAATCCAATGTAATGTAATTGTAATAGCCATTCTTGTACTTAGGATCCAATCCAAGAATCTGTCGTCGTCCAGTGTATTGAAGGCTGGGGTTCAGTTTGCCAGTTGGGGAGGGTTATGTTCTTATAAGTAATTACGTATTAGGACATTAGGTAACCTTGCCTGTCTTTTCTGTGTACGTCTCTCTACAGATATTTAAAGGTTTGCCTTGACTTAACATGGGGCTCTCCGTTTTGCTTGAAATCACTGAAAAGAATGAAATTGATGGAGTTGACGCAGGCAGGCAGGTTATCAAAGGAGCGGAAATGCTCACTGCTGGCCTGGCCTGGCTGTGGTCTCTGTCCTCTGTTCTTTCTCACTAGCACTCTGCACAAGTTTCCTCCAGAAATAAAGATCGTTTATAGGTTAGCTTACAAATGCTACATGCTCATACATAAAATAAGAACATGTTCATACTTACATAAGAACTTGAACTAACGTAGCGTATCATTTTAGCTTTAAAATGATTAAGTATTATTACAGTAGATTGGGCTACAATAGATATAGTACTATATAAAAGTGAAGCCAAAACCTTCAGATAAAAAAATTACATTCGTGTGTGTAGTGTATGATAAATAGGAATTCAGAGTATATGGAGGATCGTATAAAGGAAACGGTTAGGATGTTATGAAGGGTTGAAAATAGAATGGAGCAGGTAGGTTGTAGGTTATAGCATTCGGATTCGATTCAACAACAACAACGTTTTGTTTTGCTTTCTTCCTTTCGAGAGGTGAAGTTAAAGTTGGAATGAAATCACGTCCGAGTGCGTTTTGCGTGAGTCATCGTATTAGTAACTGAACTATTTTTTAGTGTAGACTAAACTGGAGTGGATTTGTTTGTTGGTAAAGTTAGGCAGACCAGAGCAGACTTAGAATAGAAAAGTGTAGCTAAATATTACATGTTCTACTCTCAGGTTTCTTAAAGGGATAATATATTTAGAGTTTGAGTTCATTGAGAATATGTGTAGTCAAAGACCAAAGAAGTGAGTGAAATGATTAGGAAAACTCATGTACACTTTTGGCTGGGGTGAGATGTAAGATATAAATGAAGATAAGGCGAGGAATAAGACTTAATGCTAATGCAGAATACAATCCTCGTCCTTTTTCCTTTGTGTTTATAAATGGGCTATGATTTCTTTATGCTTTTTGCTCTCTGCTCTGCTCCAGAGATATAATATTGAGTAAAAAGTGTAAAGAGAGGGATATGACACATACAGACACATAACACATAACACACCTGCCCGTTGCCATCCATGCGATACGATGGATAGACGGACGGATGGATGGGGTGAATAGTTCCATAATATTCCTGAACGTTAACCTGGACATGTACATGGAAGGAACTCACTTTTAGTATGTAGGTATTATAGTTGGTTGGTTACTTAACTTACTGCTTCACTTCACTTACATTTATTATACAGTACACTGTATGTATTTACTTATGTATTTGTAAGTGTATGTACATTTTCCAACCCTCCAGCCCTGGTTTAGCTTACGTTTGCTGATGTGATGTGATGTAATAAATGAATTCTGTGAAGTCCGACTGAGTACATAAGGTACACTAATGCAGTTAGTCATTACTAGACATCGTGATATGAACATTTCGGTTCACTTAGACATTACTGGTGCTTTTATCTATACGTAGTACCTTTACGCATAGTATTAATACACTACTATGTATATTTACAGTCATCTCCACTGTGTATATTCTATTTCTAATCCAGACCAGAGCGAGCCGACAGGATTTACTTTATTTCACTCACCTATATTGGATTACGTATAGAAAGAGAGACACACGTTGAGTGAAGGTAGATTTCAACAGAATCATGTAATAATAATAATAACTTTCATTGTACATCCATATGGAGATATCGAGTACAATATGATTGTGTGATGAAGATAAAGAATTCCCTTCCCCCTCTATGGTCTAGTCTTGCTATTATGATATAAGTTTTACTAGGTTTTATGACATCGTGTAGGTTTGCTGTCTACCTTTGTTTATATGGCTGTAAAGATGCTACTACTGTGTGCTATATGCTATAGTGCTTAATAATTCAGTAGCAATCCATCAAAGTTTTCAATATTCATGAGTTTAATCTTACTTTTCCATAATTAGAAATTTAGTCAAAAAGCGAGGACAAGGATGCGATTAATATGCATATAACCTTTTTGGAGTGTTTTTGATTTTTGATGGAAATGCATAGCAGGATTTGAGACTTGACCTTATGGAAAATAGGGTCACTAATAGTAGGTAATCTAATCAAGGCAAGGATGTAAACTTTACTTACATGTAGGTAGTACATTTTAAATTAAATATCTATGAGCTCTATAATTAATTAATTAAACTTTTCCTTTTGCTGCAGTTTGTGTTTGTACTTCAAAAACCCACACCAACTGTCTGCATGTATGAAATGTTGTACACAATGTAGTATGTACGCAAAAATAGATGCTTCTGGTAATTTATTTAACGAACACACCTCACTTCACACTTCTCACTCAATATTTCAGAAAATGTAGACTTTCTATTGTATTTAGTAATTAGTAAGTTAATAAGAGAAGTTTTATAATTGCTAATTGCTACCGATCAGGTAGTCATACCTAGGAAGGCTTAATGTTTTATGTGTAACTCTATTTAATGAAAATGATTTGCATTGTCAGCAAATCATAAATGTTATTGTAGGAAAAGGAAATTGAAAAGAATAAGGAAATCATTTTTCTCTGCTGTAAGTACGGGGAATAATGTAATAATGGCTAAGGAAGGTACCTACTACCTACTACCTACATAATAAGATTGGTAAGTCATTCAGTCTGTCTGTAGAGTAGCTAATAGAAGTAGTTTGTATAATACTCTATTGACAAAAGGGAGTAGGCTGCAATACTAACTAAAGTAAGAGGGAAATGAAGGACCGTTGAGTTAGCTTACTTTAGCTTTAGCACGGATATTAGTTCGATGATGGTCTGTTGGTCGGTCCTCTTGAATTTTAAGGGGAAAACTCTACTGGCATTCATTGAATTCGTATAGAAATGCTAGAAAAAGTGTATTGTGTACATAAACTACATAGATAGACACAGGAGGAAAGCACGTGGAAGACCGAAACCTTACTTTCGTGCGTTTGCCCTGTCCGTGCCAGGCTTTGTATTTAACTCATCCGAATCTAACTAACTGGTTTCCTTTTCATTTGTCTGCCTTGGCCTGGCCTGCCAGTCAGCAATTCCGCATTGCATTCCATTAGAAAAAGAACGACTCCCTCTTTGTATGTACTATGTACCTTATTTTAGAAATGAAATGAAAGAAGAAAGAAAGGGATCAATCAATAAGTTCTCTTTCTTTTACTTTCTGTCACTTACACACGTTCGTGTAGGTGGATTTAAGATAATGGGAGGAAACACGACTCTATCATGATATGCAATTAGATGGAAATTGAGACGGAACGACCTTTGTACTCGGTCCCAGACAGAATTACTAAATTTCGTACAGCTTTGCATATAATTATGCATAACAAAACCCATTTAGGTATATTACACATTATTACATATACAGAATTATTTATACAGAATGAAACAGTTCCTATGTATCTTAATATTTAGTATGCAAGGTTTTTATGAGTTTTATGAGATATGCTATGCCTGTCCTGTCACATAAAATAATGAGTGTATTGTACTGAATTGCATTAAGCAGGGGGAATTCTAATGTTTAAATGAATATTTATGATTTTACAGTTAAATCGCAAAAGTTAGGACTGGGAATGGAATGTGATGATTATTTATACTCATTTTCCTATATCTACATGCTAATCCTGACGTGGCTAATGTATTTTTGCAGGAAAGTTTGGTTATTTAGTGTAGATATGTAGATTGTATGTATGTATGCGTGTATGAAATGAATTTATACATTCGCAAAGCGAAATTAAGAATTACTTACGTTTCTAATGGAAATCTAGGGCGTAGGTTGTAGGTTGAGACGTTGAGACTTTGTCTGATTCTGTATGATTATTTATTCTCTACCAGAGTGAATTAATGAGCTAAAGAAGCATACAGATAGGAAGAAGTACGTATAATCTTGTATTTGCATGTACATACGTAATGTTATTAGTTATGTTACGTACTGTCTTTTTATGTATGTATTTATGTGTTGACTTTTTGTTAATCGAGAATCTCTCCTGCAGTAGAGTTGAGTTTAAAATTTAATCTCATATGCAATATGCTTAAGCATGGATTACATCAGATCAGACATAGAAGACAGACGGAGAACTAAAGTGAAATGAAGGAAAGAGGTAAATCCAACTTCCAAGCGAGTGTTTAAGAGAAAAGCGTGAACGTGTTGGTCCTTAATTTCCAGAATAAACGACCAAATAGGGATGATGTGCCAAGTGATTTATGGGTTGCTTTCAGTAGAGAACAGAAGAAACGGAGACTGCGACTCAAGTCAAAACTCAAACCAAGGGAATTCAGACACTTTAGGTTATCATACCATAATATTAACTATAGTTAGTATCTGTATGTAATTGAAGTCTTAAAACTCTAAATTCTCGTATTCTTCTATAATACAATGGTTTAATGCTTGTTTTACAAACAGACGTTAGCTAAGCTTTGTTGGATTTGGTTTTTAGTCCTGGTGTCAGAAATGGGTTGCTTTTGTTTTGGTTCCATTTTATTTTCCTATACTAAATATATCTCTTTCTATATGTATAATGTTTCTATACCTAATCATATATATGTCTGTATATTACTCTCGTATGCTGTAAAAGACTTGTTTGACCGAGTTTTACATCCTAAGCTAAACTAAACTAAACTTCACTGTTCATGTTCACATTTCACATCAAATCAAAATCACAGAGAACAAACTACACACTCAATTTACAGAGGGATCTACGTAAACTTAAGTTAACTAAACCAAACTTAGTTTTAGTTAGCTAACTTTATGTCAGAGAGTCTTCTCATGTTACTTACTATATACTTAGGTACAAATACTTTAGTTAGTTAGGGAAATAAGGCACAGCTTGAGTTGGCTCCGTGCTTTATATTATGTCCAAGTGTTAGCTTACTAATTGTTAACAAGCACTATACTATGAGTAGGTACATATACATACTTATGCAGACTTCTAGGATTCATACATAAATATAATTATTTTCTTCGTGTTTTTCCACCAACTGGTAAATGCATGGTGTAATGGTGTTGTGTATAGCTTGTCTTCCTTTAAATTAGTTGACTCTCTGTTGTGAGTTGCCTTATTACTCACTGTTATAATAATATGATTTCGGATATACATAGTACATAGCAATCTTTCAAAAGTTCAGCTCAACTTGATTCGACAGAAATTGAGCGTGTAGTTTTCGAGGATGCGGCTGAATAACTTTTTTGATAAAAAATTTGTTTGGACGTATTATAAGTGCTTCTAGGTATGCCATACTAAATTTTTTCTCTCGATCTTGATTCTTTGCAGACATACTTCTACTTCTAGTATACTCTAGCATGTATGCAGTAATTGAGTTATAAAACTCTTGCTTACAATCGGTATTCTATGTACATCGTTCAATTTTCAATACATTTGGATTTTAAGATATATGTACGATAGTACTATAAATATGTACTCGAGCATATTTTCCATGAGAGTTACTCATTGTTAATCATTTTGCTGTAAGTAAAAGTAGTTTTGTATAAAATAAAAAATATTGGTTTGTATTCATTTGAGCTAAGTAAGTCAAGTCGAGAGAAAAGGCGTTTATATCTGTAGGGCTGTGCTTTTAATTTGTTGAGTAGTAATTTGAGATGTTTCCTAAGAATTTCAGTTCCATTTTGTTACTCTGATCTTCAGGGGAGTATTAAGTGAGTAAGTAAATGAATGATCCAGTAAACTAACTACATAAAAGTCAGACGAACTCATAATTCCAGATGTGTTCCTTTCGGCCTTTTCAATTAGTTTCCGTACTTTGTACTGTATTCTCACTTTAAGCCCCTGCCCCATATGATTTACTTAATACATAGAATAAATATTTATAACCAGTATTGCACAACGGCTAAGGACCTTAGTTATGTTATGTGTTGTAGTGAGGGAACTGATTGTGTGTCAGACTTGGTTAGTGAGAGTAAGTCTGTCTGGTCTAGTCTATATAGAAAATATTTGCTCTTTGCCACGGCCTACCTTAACATGCAACAATACACCACAATGTACAACATGTCTCTTATGGCTGTACTGTGGAGCTGACCTAAAGAAGAAGAGCAAACTTTGTAAGATTTGTTTGAAATCTTTGTATATAGAAACTTGTCTACTTCTCAGACATTAAAGTAAGGCATTACAAAAGAATACAGTACACACGAACCCACACTAGGTACCGTTATTATTATATTATATTTACTGTATGCAAAGCCCATATGACAGTATGTACCTTTTAGTTTGTGGATGGTCAAGTCATGTCACGAGCTATATGATATCATGCAGTCGAATGGATGATACGAATACGACGGTGAGGGTGATGGTGAAGTAAAGATGAATACATACATAAGTGTCTGTAAGAGTAGACTTGTAGAAAGGGAATGATTTGTATGAGAAAAAGAAGAAAAGCTTTTGGTGTAACCTAACCAGAAAAATGTGGCAAGAAAAGAAATGAAAAGAAAACTAAAGAAAAGTTGTGTTTTGTTAAAGTTTGTGTGGCTTTGGCTTTAGTGTAAGGTAGTAGCTTCATCTTCATACGTATTATGTACACGTACGTAGTGTCATATAAATATAATATAGTTGACTTGCTTAGTTTTTACTGTAGTTCGTTTCGTAAACTGTAGAAATAGTGTAGAAGCATAGGATATCATGTCATAAGTAAGTAGGTAGATAGGTGGGTTGTTTTTTCTTGTAGTTTTGTGTGGAACCGTTTTAGTTTAGTAGTTTTGTAGTGGAGTTGAGTACAGAAGTGAACTGAACTGAACTGTGATGAAGTAAAATAGTGTAAGAGTAAGAGTTAAGGTAAGAAGTAAGAAGTAAGAAAGGTTAGTTTTGTTTTGGTAGGTTGTAGCTTCTAGCTTTTGGTAGATCTCATTTTGTATTTGTAATAGAAACAGAGTCTTGTCTAAAATGATATTTCTTTTGAGTGTGACCCAACTGAACTGAAGGAAAGGAAAAGAAGCGGAGGAAACTTACTGATAGTGATAGATAGTGGAGTTGTAGTTGGACTAGAACAGAAGAGAGTCAGTTTATGTTTTTAGTTTTAGTTTTAGATGTCGAGGAAGAACAACTCGATTTCCTCACGTTGCGTTGCGTTGATTGTAAGATGTTTCGTTTTTGCTATAAAAGTCAAAGTTATATGTCTGTGTGTGCCACTTCACATTGAATTGCCACACCACACACCCTCACTCGCCTTACACTTCGTCTGCCTCTTTGGCACTTATGGCATCTTACCCTTTTACCTTATCCTCTTACTTACCATAACATTACTCCCGTCTCAAGAATATACAGATATTGTTTCAAATCATTTCAACTTCTTTCTCTACCTATACTACATAAGTATGTCCTAGAAAGGATTACCTTGTAGGCAGGTATTATTCCAAAAGACTGAAATATGTAGGAATAAGGCATATGATAATGCAAAGGATATGCAAAGTATCTTAAAATATGAAATTAATTTGCTATTGGGAGTTGGGACATGATTGCTGCTGAAATCACAAAAATGGGCCTAAAGATTTGCAATGCTTTATGAAAAAAAAACAAAAGGTTAAGTGAGAAAGAAATATACAATTGTGGGCTTGATTTTGTGTAAATTCATTTAATTTGTTCAGTTTAACATTCTTTATGGTCATAACAGGGGATTAATCTCTGACATTATTTACCCACTGATTTTGCTACCACTGCGTAATTTTTGGCCTTAAGTAATATAATACGATATTATCAATTTAGGTTTTGATGGTAACTTATTGTATTGATATTTATATGTTGATATTGATATTGTATAGATATCAATTTAGCAAGTTATCAATTCAAATACAGCAAATTGATTTTATTCAGTTTAAATTGGTGACAAATAAATATTCCTGCCTACGACATAATTATGGTCTTGTGTACTGTACTGTACCTAAATATTTTATGTAGACATGTATATTGTGTGTATACCTATATACTTATTTATATATCTGTGTATCTACACTACAGAGTGAGTGAATGAGTTGATCTGTCTCGCCTTGTAGTATTTATTATGTATAGTATTTATGTGTGCCGTTAATGTATGTGTGGGTAGGAGGAAGGAAAAGAAGGGAACTCTGGCTGACATGACATGAGTTGAGAGAGCGGTACTTTAAGTTACGATGGGCAATAAGTGTCCCATGTAACTTTTCAAGGGAATACTCTAAGGGAAGGATACTACATAAGGATATGAAAGGGAAGCGAGGAAAAGATGAAGATTGAAGCTCACTCAGAATAACAGAAACAAGTAGATTCCTAGTGCATAACATACATAGGAGATGAGATGGCTTTATGTATTTTGAGAGCTATTCCTTAAGTGAAGAAGGTTGAAGGTACTGATAGTTGAAATCCACCACCACGTGGTGGTTTGGTTTGGTTTGGTTAATCTATGGCCCTATGGTAGGTATATTGTGTACGAGATGAAGATAAAGACCTTGTGCGTTGTAAGCTGTAAGTAAGCGAGTGAGTGAATTTTGTTATGGCCCAAGGGGAGGGAAGGGACGGGAATTGATGAAGACGAAGGAAGTTGAAGAATATATCCTAACCTAAGTGAGTTAAGTTTAGTTAACCGAACTGAAGTTGCCTAATAGTAAATGTATTAGTGTTGCCAAGCCAGGGAATACAATAAATAAACGAGACGGATGCCGCAGAATTGAATTCAACTGCAGAAAGTGAAGTTTATGATGGAATTATAGATATATGTGCTACGTTTATGCTGTGGCTTGAATTTCTACGCTTAGTCCTTCATAATATATTGAACGTGAATGTATTTAGCACTCTTACAAGAGTTTGTTTGTGTATTTATGTATTTAGCTTGGTAAATAGTAGCAATAATAGTTTTGTGTTCTGTTGGGACCATAAAGTTGTAAATATGAAATTATTTTATCATCACAGCTAGTAAGGATATTTTATGATTTCGTTTTCAAAGGGTTGTAGTGTAAGTGTATAGCTACTAGGAAGAAATATTGTATTACGTCAGAAGTAAGAAGTGAAGACGATATGATAAGTAATTCAAAGTCGTTTATTCAACAGTAGTGCATATAGTACACTCTAAGTGTGTTATAAAGAGTACAATCTAAATAATGAAGATGAAGGTCTCGAGGGTGTAGTCAAAATTTAGTTGAGATGAGATCCTGGCCTGGCCTGGCTCTGTAATTCTGGGTCTCTCTTCTCTGTGCATTTGTTAGGAGAGAAGAGTTGAATAGATTGGAATGGAATGAGTGACTGTCTCTTGGAGTTTAAAAAATAAATCTCATTTGATTTAGTGGGAGTACATGTAACCTCAGGAGTCAAGTTGAGTCAAGTCAAGCCAGACCAGGCCAGGAGCTCTTTACTTGAGATGAGGAGAAGACAAATTAGTTACACATACAGTCTGCACAGTACACTCAGCTATATAACACTTTGTCCTTTCGTCAACTCTCTTCCTTCTCTACACTTTGTCCTTCCTTTACTTTACTGTGGTTATTACACTGTGGTTGTTAGGCTTATCTCCTCTACTGCCAATTTAGGACATTTCTGGGCTATCTCTGTGTTATCATCAAAGAATTTGTCTCTTTCTTGTTCTCTGTCAAGGAACTATTTCTGATTCATTTTCATCTCTTGTAATAATGCAATTACTTATTATTTGATTAGCATAACCCTATTCTGAGAGCGAATTATTCTGAGAATATTATGTACTTTGTAGTAGTATTCTTGTACTGTATTTGCATATGAATTCTGATACAATGCGATGTACTAATGTATCAGTCAATGCCATCAAAGGGCAGATACGTTTCACTTTGGGATTTCTGACTAATTACTATGGAGTACTACAGCGATGACAAATAACTTGCTGTGTAGTAATTCCTTCAGAGTTTGATTGATTGATTGCTATTTTACGCTGTGCATGTATTTAACAGTTGTGGAGCGTAGCTTCCGACTGCTTGACCTTATTAACTCCGCCTTGCGTATGTTTGCTAATTGATGCCATTGACTCGGTCAAATTGAAGTGAATTGTTAGCAGTATTTATTGATGACAAAGTTATATATCAACAAGACAACGAAGAAATGATTTGACATTTGCATACTTATTTGATAGTGGGTTAGTAGTAGCAAGGAAATAATAAATGAGCAAGAGGATAAAGTCAATTATTACTTAAACTAATTTTAAGTCCCGTTTCTCACAATCTTGTTTTACAGATTTCGAACCATTTGTATCTGTTATCTTACTTTATTAAATATTAGATTACTTATGATAACTTTCCGGAAGGGACACAATTTGGAAATTAAAAGCAAATACAATTTTGCTCATTATCTTTTATAACTTTTATTCGCAGAGTATTTTAATGAGTAGACCTTAGTTTGTATGTGGTAAAATTAGGTGCTTATATTAATATTGCTACCGTTATGATATAATGTTATGTAATACCCATATTGTTAATACTAAAAAGTTCAATTCTGTCACTTATTTTATCTTTATCAGGTGGTATAGCTACCTACTTGCTAATTTCGGCTCTTTGTCTATGTCTTTTTTGATTTGGATCATTTGTAGCATCGTCGTTTATGAAATTCTTAGTAATTGCAAGGGTTTGCAATTGCAAAGTGTTCCGTCGCAAATCCAATCACTAATGCAATATGGTTGCTGAATAAACCCGTTTTAAATAGTATTGCAGTAGGAAATATGTAGGTACTGTAAATATGGTTCATATAAATACTAATGCTCCAATATCTATATAGGTAAGCGATAAATATTATCTGATAGATAAGTAGCTTATTGAATTGAGCTTCCCAAGTTTATTCATACGTATTATTAGCCATTAAATTCAAGAAGAGCAGCGAAGGAGGACGAGGACAAGAGACAAGACGACGAAACTCACTCAGTTCACAACATTCTAATTCAAATGAAGATTTCCATCGTTTACTTCAGTTTAGTGTCTTAATGTAATACTTAAGTAGTTACAACTAAAAGATTGCTTGCAACAGTATCGTCTTGCTCTTGTTATACAATTACTACTACTATATGTAGTGCAGTCTTATAAACTAAATACGTAAGTACGTACGTCTAACAATAAGTATGCAACAAAGATGTCGAAAACAGTTGGATTGGAAGTAAATGACGCGTTGCAATGTTTTGTCGCACTATTATACTAAAGTTACCGATGTGTGTGCAACTATCTTTAAGAGTTTACGATACAATGTATTTACAAAGGTTGACGTTGACTTACATTTTGTATATAGAGATACTAGGTAATTCACGTTTTTATGCAACTTACTTATCTAGTATAAGACTTACAGGGAAACACTAAATAGACATTTAACGCTTAATAAATAGTATATAAAAGTATTGTCGGAAAATACTACAGGTACATAGTTTAAGATGAGATCGACCTCCTTGAGAGCTACTTACAAAATACTTATACTTTGCTCTATTCACTATAATACTTATTTGTAAAGTAAATTAAAGTTCTAAAGTAACGAGGAAGAGGATTACAAAAAGAGGGAACCGTATAGTAATGCTACTTGAGTTTAAATGTAACTAACTACTGCGGAGGATTAAAGTTTGTAAAGTTTGTTAGCTGTAAGTATATGTGAAATAGTTTTCCTTGGTTTAGTTTGAAGATTGAAGAGTTTATTTCATATAAGTATAGTTTAGTTTTGTATAAAGAAAATAAAAGAATTTGAGTGCAGAACTGATTTGTTGATGGGGATGTGGATGCGAATTGCGATGTCGATGTTGGTAGTCCAACCATAGCGTTGCAGAGTTAGAGTAGAGTACTCTACATTTATATAGTCATTCATGTCAACTGACATGAGATGACAGTCTATTTTTGGGTTGAATTGAGTTCTGTCGTCAAATCGTTATTATGGATCGCTTAGTTCAACTCAGGCTTGACTTGGCAATACTTGGCATCTCTTTACGTCTTGTTCTACTAGGTACCACAAAAGTTATAGGATTTTAGTACGAGTGATCTCTGCTGATTTTGTGTGTTATGTTATGTTAGGACTTATAAGCATGTAGATGAATTTGGATCGCGAAAAACAGTTCAGTTCCAATCTTTATGTGAACTATATTTATACATTTATACGTACATAACATACATAGGTAGCAATTTTTCTCGATTGGATTTCTATTGTATTGTAAGTATGGATGGAGGAGGAATTGCTCTATCTTCCCCGTTCTGAAAAGCGTCAGTGAGGCAAACCTTCTTCTTGTTCTTTATTTGCGAGTGAGAGAAGTCTGTCTACGACTCTATCTCTCTGTCGGTGATTTTTATCTCGAAACTCAAGAATTCAATTGAATTCCAATTCCAAATCCAAATCCAACTTTCAATATTTCTTTTTACTTGCCTTGTGATGTGATCTCTCTGAGTTTATAAGAAGAGAAGAATCTTTCCGACAAATTTACTGCCTACTGTAAACAGATTTTATTATCTGAGTTGTCTTGTCTTCAAGTCTACGTCTTATTCTACAAACACTTATGTGATTTGATGTACTATTTACGTGGAAACAGTGGGAGATGAAAGATAGATAAAACTGTTTGTTTTCTAGTAGACACTTCAGTTTAGTTCAGTGGGGTTCCAATTCCATTCCAATCCAAGTGATCTCCTGTCTGTCGTGCTCCATTGGGATTATAATATCTGTACTACGCTTTTACTGTTTACGCTTCTTTCCAAGTATTTCTAATTTAGGTGAGACTTCTGAGAGATGACGAAGTAGAAGTTAAAGTTATTTACGAGGAATTAGTGACGATACCTTTTAGGAGCTATTAAGCATAGTGAAAAGTTTGTTTGATACGATTTCCTGCTCTGCTTCTCATTCAAAGTGAGGATCCAATTACAAGCTAGAGCTTATCAATATCCTTTTTTGCAAGGAAAAACTTTTACACCTTCATGCTAATAAGTTCGATACTACTGTACAATGCAAATCAACACCTAACTAAATACATATACGTATCTATGCACAAATTAAATTATAAAAGTTAAGTGTTTTGCGAAATATTATAGGAGTAAATGTGTTTAGCTTATTTCCAAGTGATTTGACAGTGAGTGGAACATGAACATATTATAGTAAGAAAGTATGTTGTTGTTTTGTGACACGAATGAATAGAAATACATATGACATATTGCTGAACTATCTTTGGACTTGCAATAATATTGTGGGCAATACTTCTTTTGAATTTATTAGAATCTGCTATAACAATTCCTTGCAAATTAGTTTTCGCCTACTGCATAAAATATATGGCATCTTGTTACAGGTTAGTGAAAAGTTCGGATTTAAATATTTTAAATTGACTTCTCAATATGTAAACGAAATGTGAATTGGAAAATCATATATTTCCATCTACACTGTGGATGTGACTGGCCCTTCTGAAGCATGTATTTGAAAAGTAAAAATGAAGAAGTACAAATAAACATAATGATCATGGGTGTACGTAGTTTAGAAATATTTGTATGTCAATGTCAACATGAATTTGCAAATTAAATAGCTGCAAATTAAAAAATATTGTTAAAATAGTTAAAACTTAGTAAAACTACGTTTTGTATATGCATTCAAATGTTTCCTACCATTACTAACAAGTAGACCATGCTATACTTTACTTAACTTATGTTTTATATATAGTATAACTAGTATAACTACTAAGCACATAAACAGATTCCAATCCAGATGTAGGTTATGTCAACGAAGCTATAGGTAAAAAATAAATTGTCACCAGATGCAATAAGTTCTGCTGTAGATTTTGTATGGATAAAACGAAAAACACTAGCTCTAATAGTTGTATTGTATTACTAGAAGTAAAACAATGCTGTTTGGCTGTGATAATAATCTTATTTAGACATAGAAATGTAGAGCACTCTTTCGAGATAACGTAATACATACCAATTGGTAATATATTATATGTACATGTATGTACAAACTGTTTCTGGTGTATATAAAGTGTAATGCAGTGCAAGTGTGAGACTAGAAGACAAATAGCGAGTAGTAGGTAGAGTAGAGGATGCTGATATGAAGTATGAATGAACATCAGAGGGGAAATGAAAGAACGAAGTGAACAACAAGTTGTAGTTACCTGTAAGTATCTACCTCTATCCTTGGCGCTTGCAATTAGTAATCAGCACAGGACAACTACTCACCACAGTTCTCAGCTACGCCGATAGCTTCACTCAGCATCTCTCTAATCCTACAGAAAGCTAAAACTTCGCGAAACTTTATCCCTTTTGCTTTGTGTACTGTAAGCAAGCAGTAAGCTTAACTAAGCCAAGTCTCATGCTAAAGGTTTACATTTACATTTATGCAGTCTTGTAGCAGAATACTTGTTACATCTTATTGGTTTACTTTTATTATACTTCTGTCGGCTTTCACAAGTAGTTTATACTACTAAGTCCACATACATTGGACATTCGTTGATTATTTATGTATACCTACAAGATGTACATAGATCAACAAAATTCAAAAATGGATTTGGGGTTTTATTATCCTTATAAGAATAGACATAGACATTTCGTACGCGTTTGAAAGATAAAATGTCAACCTAAAGTTATAGAATATTACTTACTTACAACGTAAATCAATCCTAAAGTAAAATTGTTTGTGTTCAGGTACTTTTATTTTTGCAAATACGGAAATAAAAAATCTTCCAGCATGTTCTATACTAGTACATACTATTTAGTACATGTATGATATCACTGGATATCTAATAATTAGTTATTGTATTGTATTTGTTAATGGAAAGTTTTAAGTTCCAGATGCATGCTACAATAAATTAAATAATAAGACAATAAAAAGA
The DNA here is from genome assembly GCA_034694165.1 of Tomocerus mixtus. Classification (NCBI taxonomy): domain Eukaryota; kingdom Metazoa; phylum Arthropoda; class Collembola; order Entomobryomorpha; family Tomoceridae; genus Tomocerus; species Tomocerus mixtus. The sequence continues at coordinate 28,757 of JAQFYC010000926.1, forward strand.
ATTAGGTAAAAAAATATGAAACATAAAGATTATTTATCATTATAATGCATTGTAGGTTCATATGTATTAAATGCAACACTTACCCGTATTGTAACCTTACACTTTATGTAAAAACCATAACCATAACTATAATTCACTTACTGCATTCCTCTTGAGCATGTGAATCTAATTGTGTGACTTTATTTTCCTACATTTCTATGATTCATGCTCCAGCCACGACTGTAATTGTGATGTATGTAAGTGATGTTGATATTGCTTATGAAATGAATCTCCGTGAGAGTAATCTCACAGACTAACTCACAAGATTAAATATACATACAATACAACTAAACTCGTGGAGGCATATATCTGTGTAGCTGAGCTATTTCATCATTATACATAGACATTATGATACACAAACTAATTTACGTACTTTTAGTCATTGTTAACAATTTCTGCAGAAGTGTAATTTTGTGTTGTAATTAGGTATACTTAGCTAACTAAATGACTTTGAAAAATGATAAGGACGAGGAAAGTGATGTGAATTTAAAATTCTCAAGTTCATTGAATTTCAAATGTTTTCCTAGATAAAAATTCAACATTCGTATAAAGTAAATTGCAAGATTGAAAGGGAATATGAACTATATACATATTTATCCTCATTGTCTTTCACTGTTAGAATTCTGTTTATGTACAGATACTAAATGGTATGTAGTTTACAAACGATTTTATTTTCGCTTATAAATATTATTTAGCTTATTGACAGTTATTTTTTATGTAAAGCTAATTAAAAATCTTTAAATTACCTATAGGTTCGTTGACGAAGTTTAGCGAGATATATTATTCTGTAATATATTTGTATTGTATTTGACATAACGCTTAAATATTTAACTTGTTGATTAAAAACTGAAATAATGCATTGCCAAGTCTTCTTGGGGTCTGATTTACTTTGCTATGATTTGAATTTCTATAACAATTACAACAGTTTTGTTGTGCTACGTGGTTCTGATTGCAATCTTGTGTGTACAATAATTATATGTATCATTATGATTTATGATATACGAAAGAATAACTAGATTATCTATCGTACAAATTAAAGATGTGCATTACACTCGTACCTACTTCAGTGTCTATACATATGTATTAAATGTTAATACTAAATATAGAATTGCTCAATGTACAGATCGTTAAGTAAAGGATAAGGATAGTTTCTCTCAGCATCTTAAGAAATGGATTAAATTACTTATCAAAGGAAACGCTTAGGGTAGAGTGTTTTGTGTTGTGTAGGCTATGAGCTCACTTAAAGATTCAGATCGAATTGAAATAAAGCAATGCAATGCAATGGAAAAATCTTTTTATTCTTGACTGAGTACCGATATCATTTCTCATTTCAGTAGTCTGCTGTCTGCTCTATTATTCCCTGCCTGTCCTCCTCCTTAACCCTTTCACTAATATTACATTACGTTCTATATGAATAAGACGAGATGACATTTACTGTCAAAGAATGGGTTTGCCAGGGCCGTAAAGACAAAGTACCAGGGCCCTGTCTTTAAAAACTGGGAACAACAACAACCCGAATTTATGTGCCTATAGGGTATTAGAAAGACAAGCAACTATTAGCATGAATTTTAATGTATAGTCTGCAAATATGCAATTAAGTTATATACTCATTGAGGATATACATACACTCAAACAGTAATGGGTTGCACCAAGATTAATATATGCTCGATATATAAATTTTTGTTAAAAAATTATTTGCATTGGGAAATACAGCAGTAAACTAATGATTATGTTTTTTTCTGTGTTTCAGGTACGTATATATTGTCCATTTGCTCTCTAAACTACATTACGGTAAACTACAAAATATATTTTAATAATTACAAACTGTGGCTCTCTTGCATATTGATTCAGTTGGTATACACTTTAACCATTTCGCTTAAGTATGCATATACACATAGTTACGTTACTAGCATATTTGCAAGAGTAGGGTCTTTTTACCAAAGCTTTATTTTTACAGTTTTTTCCCCGGAAGGCCTGACTCCTGAAGGGCGCGGCCCTAAAATAAGATTTCACCTGCCATAATCATCAGTACGCTACTGATATTGCATACGTTTTACGAGTATTGCATACTCTGATAGTACACAGTGTACTACACAACTGTAGAATTAGCCACTGACAATTATAATATCGTATTAGTTCTTTGTGAGGATATCTACGTTATAGCTATCATAATATACTTTACTCATCGTCAGGTTACGATTACGATACAATGATACGAGTCTATAGTTACAGAACATAATATTATTATCAAAGAGTTGTATTTGCGATATTCGTATCAAAGAGCTAGAATCGCTGTTGTATCGTACATGTGTAGCAGATAGACACAATATACTAATATTCTAATGCTTCTATATCATAATCACGTTATACATAAAATATATGGAATTTCAGGAATGGATATGGCTTTGTTATGTATACCTAAATGCAAGATGCATTTATTGAATAGGGAGGAACTTGTAGTTTACTTACAATAGACAGTTAGAGAGCAGTAATGCTTCAGAATCCAATTTCACGTGTAGGCAGTTGTACGATATGGTTAATGAGATCTTAATGAACGCTTGTGTTTAGATTTCGAATGATCCATATTTCTTCAGAGTAGATTAGACATGTGCGATATTGTTATTGAATATCTGTAGCTAGTAACTGCCTTGTTATCGTTTTGTTCATACAGAGAACAGAACAGAGACTTGTCGAATGAATCTCAAAAGCAAAAGAACAATAATAATAATAGTAAAGTGCAGAATTACAACATATTCCTATATCTGTAACTTGGTATGTGAAGATTAGTTGCAATAATGCAATGATATACAATGCGTGCATACAATTTACTAATTTTATTATCGAACGATGCAATTACAGATATTCTATTGAGCTATGTGCTAGGATATTGCATACAGAAGTCTTTTCTTCTTTGATGAGATAAGTTGATACACTCTCTACAGTTTAATATCTACAAATATAATTAATGTTTATAGAATCTTTTTTCTCTTGATATTCTATAATAAAGTATTGCCTTCATAAATATCATTGCATGTAGTGTTAAATGACGATTGGGAAGTATCTGCATATATTTAGTTTAATAATTGTTAATCGGAAATTAAAGAGACAAATTAATTGTCAACGAAATTAAGAATATTTCACTAGAACAAAAAATGAAATGAGATTGCTTTTATTTGCTCCCTATCTAAATCTATCTACGTTAATTTGGCATGAGGTTTAGGTTGAATCTGTTCTAATTTTGATTCCGCCTACGCCTTCACGCTAGCTTTACATACCTACATAGTTACCTATTCTCAGATTATGTCAACGCAATAATGTGGTATTGCCGATAAAAAAGTATTAGCTACCGATATTCTTAATAGCTGTTTGTTGTGGTTTTGTTTGGCTTACTACTCGAACAGCGACACAATTTAGTGGAAAGAAACAATAAGGCGTATGCATAGAAATACAGATAATGATTCGATTTAAAGGTAAACGTTGAACACAGAAGGCAATCAGTCGCCTGGTTTGGTTTGCTCTATTCGCTACTCGCTCTGTTATTATTCGGGGTTGATACTTTGATACTTTGATACAAATAGAAGAAAAGTAATTGTTATATGAATTGCAATAGAGAATGAATGATTGAGGGTATTTGTATAAACTACTATTTACAATTTATATGCAATGTTTACTATTTACAATCTACAATCTACGTTATCGTAAAGAAGGCGTAGACAGATGGGTAGAGAGTCTGTAAGCAAAGCAAAGTAAAGTAAAGAGTAAGCGTAGAGAGAATGAATTGGAAAAGACAAAAAAGTTTTTGTGGGAAGCTCTTTGGGAATCCAAATAAGAATCGTGTGACACACAAGTTCATTAGAGTAGAAAGGCCTACACTTGCATGACCGGGTTTGTACTGTGTACTGTGTGTACTGTAAGCGTAGTGGACTCATCTAACCATAATACTTCATTTTATTACAGAATACCATCTTGAAGTAGGTATGTACACTTAAGTTATGTTTATACACACACTTAGGTTATAGTCTCAGCTTCGTTTTTCTGCTCTTTATTTAAGTTCTGCTTCAAATTCAAGTTGCCAAACTTGGATTGCAGTAAATATCCATACATGTAACCAAAATCAACTTAAGACTCTTAAGACAGTGTACGAAACGAAATATATCATTTAATTTTTCGTCTTCTTTATAGTGTAGTGAATTACGTTTGTAGACATGAGATTCTTATATGTCTGTGTATACAAATACAAGAGCTTTTTGGCAATCCCTTCCTTGTGTGCCTTCTTGCTTTGAGTTTTGCGTTCTAATGAATTCCTTTCAGTTCAATTTGGATTTAGAACTGCTAACATGCATTCTTTTTCTTATAGTAGGATTAGAATTTCAGTTTAAAGTTTAAATCTTAATCCTAAACGTTTTTTACATAATCCGTAATATTTTCTTTACATAACTCTAACTCTTGATTTTTATTCTTGTACTTTACTGTTAGAAAACAGCCTACGGTATTTTCTGTGAATTACTGATCTTGCGAACAATTGACAATCAAAATCAAATGTTAAGTGCCTTTAGAGCTGATTTTTTATTGTAAACTGTAGCACTGTGTGCACAGTGAGTTGTTGTGATTGGGATTGTGAGCGAAGTGAACTTTCTTCCCTGGAGTTGAGTGTAGTGTAATATTTATGTATATCGTCTGTTATGGATAGTTGATAGTAGTATGAATTCTTTGTAGTTTGGTTTACTGTCTGTACAGTCGTATATTGTGATAATGTTGTGCTGAAAGGCTTTTTGTTTGTTAGAGAAATGTATTTGTTGATTTCATTTGATTCGAGTGCTCCTCATCTAAAAGTCATTACCGATCCGAACAAAGAGAGTGAGTTGAAGTTGAAAGTACCGCAAGCGAGCACGTTAGAAGTTAGATTGCATTGGAATGTTCCTAATGTATTTGTGTTTGTGTCCCGGAAATTTATCTGCATCTGTATTCTATTGGATTTTTTATACAGTAGTAGTGAATATGTGAATGTATGTAATATATTTAGATTTAATAGTCTAGTGAGTGAGTTAGTGTACTGTTTCGCAATTCATGCGATTACTTTTGTGAATTACAATTCACAATTCATGTCGATGCCGATGCTATAATGGCTTTGCAATTTTGCATTGGCACAAAGAATTATTGCTTCAATTTTTCATGCTGAAATGAAAAAGCAATGAGCCACAATGCTTATATTTCTAATATAAATAATTCTTTATATACAGTACAGTAGATCGTCTATTTATATTTATATAGTACTTTTCACTATATATATGTATTGCGTGTGATAAGTAAGGACTTAAATAAATTAACTTGAATCTTTTTGTATCCTTAGTTAGTTATAATAAAATAATGCACGTAATGTAATGACCTGTGTACCTATATACCTACGAGAAATGTACTTATACATAGTTAAATTGAATTTAGAATTTTTATTCATTTTCGTATTACGAATTTACATATAGGAAAACTTAGCTGAACAACAGCACAAAACAGACAGAGTTTTCATTCATTCTCATTTCTTCTTCCCATACTTACTTAGGTATGCATTTTTCCGCGTAGCAATTGTAACAACAATAAGGCTACATTGTTTGCATTGTTAGAATTGCTCCTCTAAGTGTCCCTAGGTGTGACTTCAGTATTTGGCAAGCATTTCTAATCCTTTTTATAGAATGGACACTTACTGTGAGATGAAATTGTCACACTATAGCTTATAATACAAATACAATGTGTGTTGTATTTTGAATTTTGATCTCTGTCCTACTATCTTGTCATGTCAGCTAGTATTAGTACACTGCAGACTGCATTAAGCTATTTAATATTTATTTTGACTTGTAATCTCTTCCCAAATTCCCTCTTTGTATAAAGAGTACAAATATAAAGCACACAGTTATGTTATGTGTCTGGGATGGATGTGATAAGTCAAATTTGTATTCAAAGCTATTCTTTAATAAATTATTCATATGTAAAATCTGATTATAGTATACATTTAGTTGGTTTTGGCTTGATTCTGACTTTTGGCTAGACTAGGCCAACCTGAGTCACATCACATCACACATTATCACATCGCGTCACTATCACATTGTAATAATAATAAAATAAATAGTAAAAACTCTTATACTATAGGATAGGATAATATAATATGAATGAATGCACAAACAAGTTAAGTGAAGCATGAGGAAAGGAAACCAAGCCAAAGCAAATGCAAGCCAAGCCAAGCCAGGCCAAATGTCATACCCATGAATTCATTTCAGGCACCATAGGGTTCAAATTGCTAATATGACGTATGTAGGATGCATGTTGATGCACAACTGACATTTTATACAATAGTTACTAGATTTGTGCTAGTAATACATAATTTAATGATACTTCAAATACCTATTGTTGTAATGTAAGTTGTAAGAGTATTCTGTTGTATACTTCTGTACAATTACAACCGTATCGAACTAAATCGGTTTCTATTCTACTTATTCATTTATTTACATTATATTTCCATTAGCAGTTAAGTACATACGTACATAAGGAAAATTTTCTCATTTATATGATGTGATACTGTATTTCATGTGGTGCGTGCTCAAAATATCTCCTCAGTGCAGTAGGCTCTAGAATTAATTGGAATTTAATGAATTTTTAATTCATTTAATTGTTTCAGTGTGCTACGGGGAACAAATTAAGTGTACATGTCTATCAACTTTGATATTTTTGACTACTATATGTATGTATACTCATCTACTTTAGGAATAATGTAATTACTAATTAATATTACAGGAGAGAGGTAAAGATACCTTTATAACAAGAAACGGTTATAATAAATCTATTATTTAATTTCTTTTGTTTTCCCGTTAGCTATATGTAATATTATAGGTTAAGTTAGTTTGTTAGTTATAGTTAGCTAGTTGAGGTGTTAATAAAGTAGAGATGCCGAGCTGGCTGCTTGTCTTGTGTTGTAAGTAAACTTGTATTTGTAATGTAAAGTGTAATTGGTTGAGTTCTAAGTGTTGTATGCAGTATATGTGGCTTGACTTGATTTGTGAGATGTTTCGTGTCATTAACTGCAACATAAATTAAACATATCTCATATATTTTTAATTTAAGTACTAATTTTAATGTGCACACTCTACATACTGTATACAAGACAAAGATACTGCAACTCTAGGTATAGCTGTGCAAAATCATTTCGTGTAGGCAAATATTAAATAGGCACCACAAATTCAATGAACACAAACACAACATGCCCAATGCGGAAATGGCAAACTGAAACTTAAACATTAAAGACATTTACAATTTACATTATTAGAAATGGCGACTTTGTGTCTATTGCAATGAATGTATCTGTACATAATATTCATATACTATAGCTTTCCTATATGGTTTCTCTATTTATGTTACAAATTTCGCTCATACAGACATTTAAGCTCACTAAAATTTGAGAGAGTGAACAAGCAAGCTGTTAATTGTAAAAACACATTTGCTTTGTCACATTTAGTGACCCTAATGTTCTCTCTCGTTATAAAAAATCCAAAAGTATAATATTGCAGTGGTTATATTGTACATTTACTAATCCTACGTGAGTTTGCAATTTTACTATCCTAATAGGCAACTAAATAAACTGCAGAAGTATAAGGGAACTCCCATTTTCTAGTTAAAGAGTAAGAGCTAATCATGTCACGTCAGCTCATTGCGAGTTTGAAAAGTTGGCTTAATGTATTGTCAATTTATTTTGTCAAATACGTTTTTTCAGGCCATACACCTGTACAAAATGTCTTTAAAGATTTATTTATTTAATTTGCCAATTTTTCTAAACTGGGAATTAATCAAACAATTAATTATAATTTCGGTTAAATTGTGAATACGTATGCATACGTAGGAATTAATTCCTTTGATTATTGTATAGTATTAATTTGGAATGCAGATCAGATCGTCTAGACTTATCTTTATGTGTAATCTGTACTGTTTATTTTGTGATGTAGTGTAGTTAGCTGTATTTGTTGTGTGGAGTGTGTACAATAGTGTAAAGTGTAATCTAGTGTTATTATTGTTATTGTGCAGAATGCATATCTAAGCAAAAGAATGAAAAATAGTGCTGAGTTGAAGTTGAGTTTATAGTTACATAGCTGTAATACTGTAATGTTCATAGACCTACAATCTGCAATACTGCAGAATGATGACCCAACAACATAGTGCACCACAACTATCTGTACATACATAGACCAAGTTTAAAATTGTATTTGTAATGTAATGTAATACATACAAACTACAAACCTTGATGATTATGTGCTTAGGTATGCATTTATATATACTTATTGTGCTCGTATTACGTAGTACTTACGGATTGATGGGTTCTGTGTAAAAATACCGCCTGTTTACTAGTTTACAACGAAGAACTACCAAGTAAGGTATAAAATAAGCTAGAGACTCACAAAACTCAAGTTACTGATACCATACCACTAAAAGAAAGATGAGATGTTTATGCTGCATGCTCTTGCTCTTCAGTCAGCATCAGCAACTATTTACTACGTTGTAGTTATAATAGTACATTGCAGAATATCTATACCTATACAACAGTTACATTAGATTGCATTGTATGCAGTATCTGTATTCAGTATTATTATTAATATTGTATGGTGTATCTGTACTTATACTTACATTACATACTTATGTATGTAGCTTTGTATTGCGATTGTGTGTTGTGTACCTATTTAAAGGTATCTCACCGTTTTTTTGTATTTTTACATGTATAAGTATGCATTGTATGCACTAGGGAAGGATTGTTACATCGAATGATGGTATCGTTATTATTGTATAACTAGTCGTATGCATTATATACAGGAGATAACAATATAGTTCTATCTTCAACGTTAAGGTGAACGTGATTTGCTGTAGTTATTTGCTTTGCATTGCTGTAGGTATTGTATTCTATTCTTTACGTGATGTGATGTGATGAAGTTGAAGTTGGCAAAGACATATTGCATACTTAATACTGCATATATCTGTACATAGAACAATAATACCCTGAATATTTTAGCTATACTGCTACACAATGTACCTAAAGTGTATTAAATCTAATGTTGTTCTACAATATGTACTTATGTATGCATAACTGACTGCTAGGAGCTAGATTTAACATGTTAGCAATGAAAGATAACAACACATTATTCAACTAATAAGTTCCAGACTAGACTTGACTTGACTAGAACTAAACAGAATGGTTGGTTTGGTTAGTAAGCAAAAGCAAAGAATGGGATAGCGCTATGTTATTTGTGTTTAGTTTTCATTTAGCTTACAGAAGAGACAGAGGAAGCGTTCGCCTTTGATTTTGGTTCCTTTCTTTCTCTAAAGTCTAAAGGCAATTCAAATACAAATACAAATTACAAGGCAAGAGTCTAAATAAAACTGTAAGTACATAGAAAACAATCAAAATCATTATTATATTCCGTCACAATCACAATACAACAGAATCCTGAATCAAAACACTTAGGTACTTACTTTACTAGTTGTATTTTTGTTATTCTATTCACAGTACAGTACAGTACAGCTATTGGAAACAATAAAATAAAGATTCCCTTATAGTATTTGTAGCTACATTAATACAATGTATATTGTTTAATTTAAATTGTAAAATGTGATGTGCTGTGGTGTGATTTCGAAATAAATACTACTGTGGAGTGGAATGGAATAATAAAGCATTTAAGATAGTAGGTACTCGTTTTGGATTTTGTAATTGTATATAATGTGTCCCTATGAAGTCTAAGTTGATCTGTTGTCTTGTGTTGTATGTAAGTGTAAATTGTACAGTTTCGCTTAGCTTGTGAAAACAAATACCTACGTATAAATACGTTACATTATGTAGAAGAAGAGTTGTAAGTTGAGTTATGTGAAGTCAGAGTCAAAGCTTCAGTTCACTTCGTCATCATCACATCACAGATTTGTTTTGTTTCATGTTTTTGGTTTTGGTTTCGCATTTTGCATTTTCACAAGAGAATAGCAGAACAGAAGAGAAAAGTCAAGTGAATCCAAATTCAAGCCAGAGCCAGAGCCAGAGCCAGAGCCAGGCCACTACTGCGTTGAGTTGGCTTGAAGTTGTGTGATGTAAAAAGTTGTATTCCTTTCCTACATTTACAAGCTAATAAGTAACAGTACGGTACGTATAGCTCCTATAGCTACTTACAGATCTACTAAGTAAGTATCTGTAACTAGAAGGATATTAGGAAAGTTTTCAAAGTTAAACAGAACAGTAGAGTACAGTTCATTCATTCATTTCAATCCTCATCCCTACTATCTAACTTCAATATCTATTTTATGTGGTAACAGAGAATAGATGAGTATTTTGTGTATATAAAGTATACATACGTACACTTGTTTAGTTGTATAGGATGTTATAGTATAAAAGTTCTTTTACTTTTAAGGTTGTTATGTGTGCAATATAGGAATCTCATTGAGTGGAGTGACTTGACTTGACTTTATAGTTGATAGTTGATTTGATGGGATGTGTGGTGTGTGTGGGTTCATATCAGTTTTTGAGACAAGACAGAGACACATCTCTTTTCTAGCACTTCGTTAAAAGATTTGCATTTACTATTTTACAATTTTACAATGCAGTGCAGTGCAATGTAGTGCATTCATTTAAAGTGTACTTTACTTGTGTATTTATTTACTGTACGTATGCATGTATGTACTTAGTCTATTAAAGTTGAGTTGCCTAGTTAGTTAGTTAAGTTAGTGAACTGAACTGAAGTGACGATGAGAGGTGAGTTGAATTGAATTGACTTTAGTAGTTGTATAAGTGATAGACACATCACATCTCAGTTAGTGTTAGTGCACATTCATTCACTGCCTCGTTAAGACAGGGCACAAGGTGACTGCGACTTCCACTTCAACATCAACTTCAATTTAATCCAGTCTAATTCTCCTCTTTCACTTTTTGACTTGCCAATCTTAAAACTTAAAATTACATACGCTCTGTGTCTATGTTCTCGTCAAATCAAGTCAAGTCAACTCGAGGCAAGGTGTGAATTGTGAAGTGAAGTTTGTGTCCATATTTAAATTCGCCTTTCTAAATAAGGATACATACAAAATGTACACATGTAATTTTATTTACTCGTAATTAGTTAAGCATGAAATTCTCTTCGTTGTTTACAGCGTGTAAAGGACACTTGAGATTCTAGACGCAAATGTTTAGTACTAATTTATAGTTAGGTAGTCAGTTTTCATCTTTTGGTCTTTGATTTTGAATGCCATTTTTAGGTGTGCAAGCAAATACATATCAAATCAAAGGAAATTCATTTTCAAATTATATTTTTCAAGAAATAATTGGCAGAATTGATATCTGCATCAAATTTTGCAAGCACCATAAATAAAATCCCTTTATAATAAAAATGTAGGTTTTTCTTTCTTGTATACTCTACAAAAGACAAAAGCAGCCCTCCGATTTTTTAAATCGCATTTAGTAGGATATAATTTGTGTCTATGTATAAACATTCTGAAAGTTAATATTATTTAGATCAGATGCTCTCGAATCTGAATTTAAGTGAGAGTTTTCTTTTCTTCTTTGTTACACTGTCTGTTACTGTACTGTGTTAGGTTAAGTTACGTACCTTCATGGATTATTGTGGCGTGTGTTCTGCTATTTGGTTAGTAAGATTGAGCATCTCAATCTATAACATATACAAGACAAGGACAAGACTTATACTTATGATATCTTCTTAAAGCAATACTACTCGTACATACATGCACATACATATGTACACATATGTTATATGTGATAAAGCATGTCTTCTCTATCTCTCTTCTTTTCTTCATACTTATAAGTACATACTTGTTACTTACTTTACTTTAAGCAAGTATCAGTATAAAGTATCTAGAAAAGTTTTCTAAATCCAAAATGCAACTGCACTACATAGGTAGACCGTAGTAGTAGTACTCAAATCTCAAATCTCGTGGTTTGGTTTAAAGGAACTGTGTGTATATGTGTATGATTGCTAAAATCTTAATGTGCTCATTACTACAAGTGTATGGAATAGTACCTAGTTATGTTATGTTATAGAAAAGTTAAGAGAGTATTAGTTTCTAACTACTACACCTGTGCTCTTACTCTTTCTCATCTTCTTCATTTAGTTAGTCTCCAAGTCAGTTAGTGAGTGATACATAATATTCGTTAATCTGCTCTCGACTCGAAGATTACTTCTCTCTTCTAATATTATCGAGGACTGTGTACAGTAAATGTTCTAGTGACTGACTGATAATTAAATATACCTTAAAGGTATACTTATATAAATTTCTTATGTAAATGGTAAATGCTAAGAATATATCTGTGGTGCAGTCAGTGTATAATATTCTATGCTGGTGTGAGCTGTTGGCTGTGAAGTGATTTGTTTCTGAGTGTGTATTTGAATTCCTTTCGTCAACCGTTCAGTTTCTTCGTGACAATTTGCGGTTTCTAAAGTTTTAATAGGTTTTGGTTATTCCTTGCTACATAATTCCGCTTTCGACACTTCAACCTAATATTTCTGCGGTACTTAGAATTCATAGCAAGCAATAAACTATTAGTGACATGCACTACCACTAACACTAACGTAAGCTAAGCCATGTTAAATATGTTACTTATTAGCTTCTACCCTCAACTCTAACAATAACAAAACACAAAGCTAAATGGTATATGCAATAGTGTATGTATGTAGTGTCTGCAGTAATTTTCTGTATGTGTGAGAGATTGAGTTCAAAAAATATAAAACAAGACAAGCTTTAGTTGAGGGAAGAAAGAATAAAAAGCCGCGATATGACTGACAGCATATGTACCGTATCCTCATAACGTATTTTGGTGTGACACTACTTTTTAGCTGGTAGTACAGATAATACAGATAGGTGCATGCATTAACTCAACTTCATTTTAACTTTAACTTTAACTACAGTGCACATTTGCATTTATGGTACATGCATTGCTGAAGGATATGCACAAAAGGCCTAGAGATATAATATAATCCATGTAGAATGTACAAGTACAGTTGTTTACAGTTGTGGAGTACCATACCACAGTAGATACCTAGAAAGATGCATAAAAAGGCCTTGTATGCAAAGTAGGGGAATATTATATGGGATTATATAGAGAGATGAGGATTTATGAGTGTTTATGTATGCAAGTTGTGCGTTATGATTACGGATATGAATGGAAGTTGACTTTTTTTGTGAAAAGTTAAGACCGACTCGTGCTGTTCTCATTTCTCAAGGAGCTACAGTACAGGATTTCATATATGTGCATACATGTATGTACCTTACCTACATTAGATTAGATTACATATTTGTATGTATTTACGTGCACACATTATCTATATTTACACTTACACCACACTACAGTAGTACTTACTTATTATGTGTAGTGTGTCTGTATGTGTATCGAAGTTTTAAGTTTTAAGAGCCAAGTTTTATCTCTGTGTCCCTCTGTGTACTCTGTAAGGAATATTTTTCACTCTCCTATTCCCCACTGCATTATTATTTCATTTGTAAAATTCTTTTTTATCTTATAGGCATCTATATAAGAATAGAACCCTGTTCTGTGGAACATCTTTCTTGTTATGTATGTACTTACATACTATCAGTAGGTATTAGGTATTTAGTTAATTTAGTATAGCTTCTGTGTGTATTTGTACTTGGCTATAAAAGATAAAAGTAAAGGAAACGGAGCGAACCGAATTATGAGGGAGTGAATTGAGTTAGTGATCTGAGGCACACCGGCCGAGAAGAATATTAGAAGAGACTTCTGTTTCAACATAAAATATGAAAGAAGTTCATTGAATTATATATTTGCCAGGCCACTGTAAAGTGTTAGCTAAAGTAAATTCTGTTTCTCTAGAGTGTTCAACGGAAGACGAAGGAGCGAGTTAATAAAATATTATCACGGTAGCTACGTATTTATATAAATTATAACATAACACAGACTGAGTTGGAAGTTGGAAGTTTAAACTCTTTTCTTGTGGTGTGCTATAGTTGTTGTAGCTGTCATAGTTTTGTTTTATGATTTAGATTCGTTTTTAGGTAGCTTTATAGAAGGATAACATGGAAGGAGATTTAAAGCGTGAGCTACTAATCAATTCCAGTCGAGAATCTCGAGATACTAGAAATTTTCGCATGAAAAGTTGACACATTTCGCTACATATATATCATCTACTTAATTTAGTATCGGCACGAACA
>JAQFYC010000927.1:0-42989 GCA_034694165.1 Tomocerus mixtus
TAGGGGTGAACTAAAATATTATTTAACCATTTTTGTACGTCCACAATATGCGTACTTTTAATAATTAAAAATATGTCAATTAAATATGCACCTGCAATGCATTACGTAATAGTAGAATTGCAAATCATTATCATTAAGCCAAATTATCAGTTTATCATGCTACTACTAATAATAGTTTACTAATAGGGAAGAATATAACTCGTAGGTACCAAGCGATGCAAAAGCTATACAGAGTTCATTCACGAGAAAGGTGGGTCACGGCTTACAAGTTGAGAATATTTATAGATGAGATTAAAATCTTTGTCGGAATACTAGAGTCAGCGTGTAGCAAAGATACGTGGTACGTCGATACGTGCAATAAATAGATTCGGCACAAACTATATTTAACCCACTTAAGTAAATAATACGTTTGTAGCAAGAATAGTATATAGATATTTGTAGTGTGCTAAGTGTGTATGCTAGTAAGATTGACATTTCAATTGTTCTATTCTATTATAATGTACGTAACAGGCTGTATGTAATAAATACCATCTTCTACCTATTAATTATTATTACCCATAGGTTATACTTATTTTTAATTATAAAAATGAGTATTATCTTTAACACTTTTACTATTCCTCATACATATCTTTAATGTAATAAGTACCTCCCAATGCATTATACCTACATACTTATGTATTATCGTGAAGGCAGAAATAAATTGGCAACTGCTGTAGGATTTTAAAGAGTTAATGTTAGCTTATTTCCTTCCTAGAGTCTACATAGGTACTTGGTAGCGGATGAGTGTGGTTAATCTGGTAGGGAATACGTATGGAAACTGAACTGGTAAGGTGGTAGTTGTATTTCCCTATTTTTGAGCTAGATGAGACTTTTCAGACAGGGATTCACTGTACTGTGTTTTGCTTACTACATACAAGTGAGAGGTGCGCCGTGTGTTCAAGAACTCGGAAATTCCCAAACGCATAAATGAATAGCAATTAGATGACCGAAGTCAACGGAATGGCTAAAAGTTGTACTTGCATGCGTATTACATTGTATAAAAATAAAGTTCAGACATAATCATCAACCTTTATGCATAATTATAAGATCAACACTAGCAATGTACTAAGTACGAGCATTTCATACAGATAGCAATAGTGATAATAAGAAATATGAAATCGTGCCTTCTGAGGAATAGTACATATATCAACATTTGGAAACTGGGAATTTCCGATGGTACGACTTAACCATTTATCACACCACAACAAGGCACGCCATAGGGATCATCTCATTTTTTGTATGAAGCCATCCATCCTACAGCCCATGTAATACTGGTTCCCATCTAATAAATACTATTGAAACGCTTCGTTTATATGTAATTTAAATCGATATCATAATATGAAGATGAGGCAATTGCCACTTGTAAAGGATAAAGTTATTTAAATTGCACATCTTGACGATATTGATGTCTCTATATCCAAAAAATATTAAAATTATCGATTTTATGAAATAAAGAAGATTGTGCCCTTTCTTTAATCAACATAATTCAAGTGTCTACTGCACAGTTCAAGTGGAGATAGGGCTTTAAAAAGACATACTTATTATATCTATGTATGTGATGGATTTTGTATAATTTTTACACATATACAACTGAATGCTTCTGTACTGAAATTTTATGTCTTGTGTTACAACTGTGTGTATAAGTAAGCACTTTCTATATAGAAGTAGCATTTTTACGAACTAAAGGCTTGTAATGCGAGAAAATAAAAGAATATCATACTTAAGGATTACTGAGAATAATATTTAATTTAAAAATAAAGGAAGGAAATTCGCAAAATTAGGCAGCTGTTGTGAATATTCAGTTCAGATATCAAACATGACTCTTCTTTGTGCTACAGGACCCAGAGGTAAGACTGCCATCGTTTGTACTCCTTCAGGCCTAGGTGTTGGAAACATATCTCTTCGCAAGTTTGGAATAGCAGCGTTTTCCCATTGCCCAAAATTATTTCTTTGAAGAGCAAATGTGGACATTCCAGATAAAGGAGTGTTAAGCCGCCAGGCACTTAGTAAGGCTTTAATTATTGAAACAATTGGACTCCGAGTTTCGGGATTGCTAGCGGCATTCAGGGTTTTGCTATTGAAACTCTTTTGTACGATGAGAAGTTTAAGGGATTCCTTTTCCAAAAGACCTGCCAAAGTGTCCACGTTTATTCCGTTGGGGTCATGACAGCAGGTATCCTGGAAGTGTCATTTAAGTAATATATTCGTCATTAGTTTGCTATTAATATTGCATATACCTAATGTATTCATGTACATGTACGTACTATTTATATAGCACAGAAATATATGATATACAAATACATATTTGATAATTTCTTACCAAACTAAGACACTGCAAATTTGGATATTGTGTAGGGAAATGAGCAAACTCGGATGTTGCTACTTCACAACAATCTAATTTTATCTTTTGCAAGCTTTGCGGAAAGTGGAAAATATTAGTGAACCTAGGCCGAGTCCACCAGGCTTGACCGTTACCCAAAAATGGCAAATCCTAATAAATAAAGAATATAATTAAGTCCCATGAGTATGCCCGGTGATATGTGTACCCTATAGTAACTATACGTGCCAAATAATCTTTGTAAGTAATCCTCTCTTATTAAAATTCAGTTATAATTGTCTTAACCTCTTCTGTAGGACCAGAAAGGACAAGTTCAGTTAGTTGATGACAATCTCTAAATATTATGCAATTCACATTCAGCTTAGAACCTTGGTTGTCCTGCTTTTGAAATTTCCAGTGTAGAATATTCAGTGTTAGCCTGTTTGAATTGGACACTACATGTGGAGCATAAGTTGGAAAAAATATACTGTTACAGACGCAGCAGCTCTTGAGATTCTTTTGAAGATTTATAATACGCATCCAAAAATGAGTTAATTTATCTGTCATTCTTTCAGGATTTCTTGGCAAACCCGCATCATCTTCGTCAATACTGAGACTTATGGCCAAAGATTCAAGATTTAGAACTTTAACTTCTTCCGCAGGAAATCCATCCACCATCCCGTTATCATCATCTTCACCTTCAATATCTTCATAAAATCCATCGTACTCAACTGTCAGCTTCTTTAGTGTTGATCCATGTCGTTGCAGAAATGCATAGAAGACTTTTTGGAAATCAAAACTCATATCCCTGAATTTAGATATGTAAGGAATGCAGATACTAAATTGGTGCAGATTTAGATGTTTCCCTTGAAGGAGGCCGATGAGACTGTAGCATGCGGTTAGCCATTGCGTACTAGTACATTCCGCGTAAAATCCTTTTTCACAAGTTATCCTTAAAGTATCGAGTTTCGGAAAATATTCCTGTAGATTGATATCTTGGAACTCTACAATACTTAATGTCGATATATCAATTTGTAATGTTTCCACATTTGGGGTAGTTGCAATCAAACGTAAGAAATTCTTCTCAGAGATGTACCCTTGCAGGGTTAAAGAGTGAAGGAGATGAGGGTGTCTGAAAGGTTTATCGGGAACTCGGGTATTTACTAGATTTATTACTGTGCAACTAGATACACCTATTGACTTCAATTTGTCAACTGACCCGTCCAAAAGAAAGTTATCATTTGAACTTCCAATTGTGATTGACAATCCTATTTGGCCATCGATGAGAACCCGAAATTGTGAGCTTACCGATCTCAATTCATCCAGCTCTTCTCGCGGAACCAATTTAAGGATTTTCACTATAACCTGGATATATGTAAAAGAAGAATTTAAGGAAACTTTTCAAAGATTTTATTATTATTAACTAAAACAATTAAAAGCTAAACTGGCAAATGTATAGCACCTTGTCAGGAAGTTCCTCAAAAAGCAAAGGTCCTTGGATTTGTGACAATCGTGAGGGACTAACCGAAGTGGGAACTGATGTTTCCTGTGCCACAGAAGAGTTTGCTTCTGAATGTTCCCCTTCAACTTGTACAACTTCCGAAATGGCCCTTGTAACTGTACCAGAATGGGGTTGATCAGGTTCCCTTGTTTGTGAACCAGCGTCTTCAGCTCCCGTTGTTCCTAATGGACCCAATTCAGAATCGGAAGAGTGCAGTAAATCTGGGTCAGCGTCCTCCTCATTAAAATCAGATCCTGGATTTGCCATTACACTACTACCTTTAAATGATTTTGACTTCGTTTGTGCTTACATAAGGTTTAAGCATATTTACACTGACAATTTTGATTTGTATGCGAAGAAATGATTATTAAATATGCCTACCTAATCTACTCTATAGATATTCAGCAGATTGATGCCTAAAATTGGCTAAAATGAATGGGCAACTTTATTTAGTATGTAGTACAATTAATTCTTTGTAAATATGTATTGAGTAGAGTCCTAGCAACGTGAGTTGATGAAAAAGCTTGACAAGGCAAAAGTGTGCATTTCACGGAAAAACTATCAAGAAACTAATCCCCATCTAAGTTTCGATACAAAGAGAAATCTGGAATACAAGAACTTACGTTTACACCAAAGTGCCAATTACCTTCATACTAAAGTATTGCAATTTCTGCATATCTGAATCGAAGATTTTATTTTTTGTGCAACAAAAGTATATTTGAATCTAGCTTTCATGGCCCCCAGAAGGAATAGCAAACGAGGTAGAGATAAATCCTCAAATCCGGCTAAAAACTCATCAAGATCATCATCCCCATCTAACTCACAGGATGAAGTTGAAGATATCTCCACTCCAGCTCCGCCCAAGCGTATCAGAATGAATATCAACCACTGTACTCTCATGTGGTTTGACGAAACATCAGATTATGGGATTCATAAGAACATGAGTATGATCTACACACCTAAACCTTTGGACGAAGAAACTGCCATTCTCCTTCATGACGATTTTCAAGCGATCGGAAATGATGTGGTCCGACTATTCCCCGAAAACCATTTATCCTGCTCCAAGTTATTTACTTCCTGTTTGATTTGTGACGAGAACACGACCCTCGGAGAGAGTGCGAGTCAAGTGAATCTCATCGATATGGAATTTGTGCCCGGACTTTTGTACTCGGAACACTTTTCGGACACCCGGATGTTTGTTCTGCACCACGAACTGCTTCTGCACCAGGACTACTCCCAACAAAAGGCTATGATTTCCAAGATAGTCAACGAGGCTTTCGAGAGTGCGTGGGAGAATAAACACCGAGTGGTCATCTACATCCCCCGTCTTGAGAGACTTTGGGGGAATCTGGAGCCGGACGTTAAACTCCTCCTGGAAGAGAAATTATTTCAAGGAGCCAAGATCCCTATCCTCGTCCTATCGACTACCTGCTGGACACCAGACGAACTCCCTGCTGACTTGTACCGACTTTTCAAAGGTCCTGCCTCCTCCCAGCACACTATCTCCTTCCCCTCCGCCGAGAGGATTCAGATCCTCCTCCAAAGGGTCCTTCCTAACCACCCAATATTCAATCTCACCGAAGGGAATGAAGGGAATCAGTGTGAGAAGGTTCTCGCAATACTGAATGATTCTCGACCCTATTTAGAAGAACTTTGTCGTCGAGCCGTGCGAGTATCGACTGGAAAACTCGCTGGAGTCATCATGACCCTCTACTACACCCTCCAATTGTATTGTGACCTCCAAAGAGCGGGGGAGAACAAAGAACATATGGACACCTCTATGTATTTCCTGTTTGAGCGTCTGTCTACCGCCATCGGAGCCGTAATTTAAATACCTACTTAGAGTGACATGAGAAATCTAGAATCTGATGATGGATAAATGACGATCTCTAAAATGATAAAGATTTTGAACTGGACAACAATTTTATGATATTTAAAGTTCAATCTAAATTAATTCGCCTTTGTAAGCTTAAAAATGCACTATATTTCTATAGTGCACCATATTGTTTTGTATACAGTTTTCCTGAAATGCATACATATCGGTGTTTGTGCTATCTAGCAAGTAGGATTTTTATGGGATGCAATACTTATTCTTAATGTTACATAAACAAAGAGTAATAAACAAGCAATGCCAATTCATAGCGTTTATTTAAGTACACCTAATACTACACACAGTAGACGTTTGTACTACACTGCATAAACTAAAGCAGAAAAATTACTTATCTAGCTCTTTGTCTTGTCAGTTTAATCTTTTACTTATAAACAAATATTAAATCGTAAATTACTATAAATGCACCATCAGCAATGTAGATTGTACTTAAGTATGTATCTGCAGATACAAAGATGCGAATGATATGAATGCTTACGTTAACGGATGGAACAACGAACAAACTACCTAATACTAGTATATGGACCAATTCAGATTAGGTAGCTTGTTTACATTGAACCGAACATTGTGCAATGCATATTATGTACATATCTTAGATTAATCGAGCAGAACAAACGCTGATACTGACCAACTAACTTTATGTACAATAATGTTGATATTAAGAAGAAAGAAAGAAGTTTGCAAAAAAATCACATCCTTTTCTAATAAATTATCTGCTGACAGTGCTGACGCATATTGCGATGACAGAGAGAGAATAATTTATGTTCTTCTGGACGTTTGCTTTGTCATACAGTCCACCGGCTTATTATTACATTACATCCACATCATAACGTTACTGCTCTGAAAAAATTATTATGCTTCTTTTCAAGACAATGATGCATTTTTATCGAACCTGTAGTTTATGTCTAACACTAAATTACTTGTTTTACACAACAAACTACGTGGTATCATTGGCTTAGAACATATTCAGATTGTGTAAACGCTTTCTTAATACAAAACTTACAGAACCAACAGAATGAAGCACATTATTTTTTACTCGCCTAAATTAACGACTTAAATTCTACTAACGTAAGGAAATATCAATAGTCATAGTAAGCGAATAAAAATTAAAAATTGATACATTATAAAATGGACACGACATCTTTTTGCATCCTTTCGGAGTTTGATTTCTATTTTTGATATGCATTTGCTTGCTTATGTAGCAATTTTTGCATTGCCTAACTACAGAATAACTACATAAAAGTAATTTTATTTCTTGTTACTGGATCCTTACATCTTAATAAGAAAATGCAGTTTTGGGCTTCTTGAACTCGTCATTATTCTAAAATTAGCATGCATAGTTGCATTTTTCAAGATTTATGTTTAGTACATTATTTGCATATTTATCCTTTGCATCTGCATAACTAAAGTTAATAAGTACAGTAGTTACTTTCGGGTTCATAAGTTCTATTGTGGAGAGATGAGATTTCTAACCCTAACCTGCAGTAATCATAACATCAACTGTATTTATAGATCAGAGTAAGACTTAACAATTATCTCCACCAGACACTGACACAGTCCATGTTTACATTACATTACATCACAATAATCTTACAAAAACTTTAGTAAATCTTACCACAGACACAATACAATTCATATTAGTAAAGACAGAGAGCATAATAAGTAAAATGTCTACGTTATAATAAACAAAGGATAGTATTCAGATCACTTTAGAACTTTTATTTACTTGCAATTGCATAATAGGCACACATAGTAATTTGCAAGCTCGTATTTGTATTCGGTCCAGGGAGAACACAGAGTAATAAGCCTTCTGCAATTAATGTGTATGCTTTTCATGCAAAACTTTAAGACAGTACAGTACTGTACAGCCCCGGCAAATGAAACCCTTTGGCAAAATGACTACAACTACACTACAGTATTTGCATAACATATTTATTATTCCTAAGAGATTATTATAATAATTTCTGTTTAGCTAAGCACATTGTCTATGTATACAATAAAAATAAAAATAATGATACATTTCAATTCGACAGATGAACAGGAACAAGACAAAGAGTGTAAACACCCAACTTATACAATAGGTATAAAAATACCTAAAGACATTTTGCTACATGTTCAAATTATATATCCAAAAAGTTGTTAAGTACCTAACATAAATAACAGATCATAATCATAAGTGTTATACTTACAAAGTAGGCAATTTTCATATTTACATACTATTACTTCTCTTACATAGAAAACAGGACCGATATAGACAATATTACATGTAGTATGTGTAAGGAATACGTAAAAATATGCTGATAATTGTATTGTACAGTACTGCACGTACAATAAGTGGTTTATGCATGGAGTAATGTACATTTCAGATGTGTAAATACATGAAGCAGGCCCAGTGACCAGAGCACCAGCTTTATAATCTTCTAAGACGCAGAAAGATACTGACACTTTGTTTTTTATGGATATTTTACCCCTTCCAGCATTTCGCTAATGCTCCTTTAATCCTTTATACATTTACAAGCCTCTTTAGCCCTGTTCAGCAGAACTGAATCTTAAATACACATGAGTAAAGCAACCTTAACCTTCCGTCCATCCAGCTCTGCCTCTAGCCTCTAAAACCCATTCCAGTCCAGTACAGTCCAGTATTCACTTTACTACAACTATGTAACATCAGTTAGTAGAGTGATTTGGTTTACAAAGCAATGCAGGAGAAATATTCTTCTATTTTGCTCATTACATACATACAACGTAATGCATTCCTTACGATAATACTACATTTGTACACATACCTACACATCTGAGGAGAGCGGGTTTGTTTTGTATTGTGGA
Source organism: Tomocerus mixtus (assembly GCA_034694165.1). NCBI lineage: Eukaryota > Metazoa > Arthropoda > Collembola > Entomobryomorpha > Tomoceridae > Tomocerus > Tomocerus mixtus. The sequence goes on from JAQFYC010000927.1 coordinate 8,572, forward strand.
TTGTAGTGTATAGTTTGTGTTCAGAATATTTACATTTGCTATCTATTCGGGTTTTCACCTTTCCTTGCCAATTACACTAAAGTTTATCTAATTCTTCACCTTTTAACAACATTTTAGAATTGTTTGCTGCACATAATACACATAGAAGTTTATTAACAGCAATTATTATTTACCTTGTACTTGCATAAATAGGTATATATCTACTTTACATAAAATATACGGCTAATTTGCTAAAATATATACATATAGGCACTGATACGTGTAAATACATAATGAGAATGAGTGTTTTGTTTACTATTTAAGTGCAAAAACTACTTAGGTATACATAAAGCAACAAGTAAGCATCTCTATGAAGCTTATTTACGTGGATAATTTTTTATCGTTCTTTGCCGTGTGTCGGAACTCTAACTAAAAACATCTGCTCTGAAGCTAAATTGCCGAGTTACTTACTTATTAGGTATACTATGATCTGTAAATGGAATACGCTTAGTTTAGAGTCTAGACTTTAGAATCATTACATCTGTAACCGTATCGGCACATGTTTTATACAGCATTATGACTTTTAGTCTAAGGTTATTACCGAATTAGTTACTTATACTAGTTATTATACTTGTCTTGTACTGACACTGACACTTGCATAACAGAGATATTAATATATATTAAAGCACAACAAAACTTCTAGGTACATAATATTACATACACAGAAACGTCTCACATAATTGTACTTAGCTAAAATGCAAAAATGTTTCAGTCTTGCTAAAAGAAATGCAAAATACCAGAAGCGAATAAAGAGCTATTCCACAAATTGTCTATCTGAAGTTTGTATTCACTGTGAGATTATAAAATTCCACATCTCATTGCAAAATGTATCTCAAATGGCAGCTGTCAAAAAACTCGCCGGCCTTTTCCACAAGTCAATACTTCATTTTCATCTTCCTCACTTTTAGTTATTACTCTATTTCTATCTCTTCTGCCATAATTTCAATAAGTTTGCCAAATAGGACTGAGATTGTTACCATTAAGGATCGAACGCTAGTGCGGACGGATGTTGTCATTCAAGTGAGCTTTTAATTTATTTGATTCCTATTACATAGTAATTAGCTACATAAATTAGTTTACACATTTAGATGAAGATTTTATTTTTCATAGCATCCCTAATAGGGATTCCCTATAAATAGTAATACAATTATTGTAATTTATGCCCTTCTGGTCAATATGGATTTCATTTTCTCATTTTTCCCTATGTAGCTATTGTAGACAATACAAATACTATAATAACAAAATGACCATTTTTGTTTAGTATCGTAAAGTAATGCACTCGTTGTGTATAAGTAGTAATGTATTTAGTATGTATTTACGTAAGTATCATATGAAAGTGACCTTGAATTTGACTAAATGTAAACATTCTTGTTAAACAGGGATATTTAGTTGTCGCAAATCCAACCAACGCTTGCAGACAACTGTCACCTCCACCTCCTGTTACCAAAATGAAAAATGGTCCAGATCCAGTGCATTGGATTTTGCTAGCAACGCTGGATGACTATTGCAGTATAGGGCAAAAAGCCGAAAACGCTCAAAGAGCAGGATATGCAGCACTTCTTGTCAAAAATATGGGAACAAATGATACTGGTCATTGGGTGCCTTCAGTAGGGAAATTCAGCTCCAGTTCCTTCGGGACGGACGGGAGCATTTATACGGGTGTTGTTGGGCAATATGATGGAGATTTGTTACAGAAATTGTATAACTGCTCTACAGGGTAAGGAAATGTTTCCATTCTGTCTCATCTTTTCCATAGTATAGTACGTAATCTGTGTACCTATATAAGTAATTGATTGTCGCTTTCATGAATTCGTATAAATAATATATTTATGTAATGTACACTCAAAATGCATGCAATTAGTAAATGAATAATTAGTATAATTTTGTTTACTAATATTTACTTACGTTATTTCTTTTGTCCCACAGATCTATCATTAGTATTCAATTCAGTGCACCCTGGAAGACTGTCTATTATGTCGCACTTTATGGATGCTTATTTATTGCGTTTGTTTTTGTTTGCTGGTTCTTACGGATTTTTCTATTCAATACGTACCTTCCCAGAGTAAGTACTTATTAGTATGTATAGACTTACAATTAGAAATATACTCTTACTCATTAAACAATTCCCTTGAAAGAAAACATTTACATAAGTATAATTATGGTACATGTATATGAGCATATCACATTTTTTGTTTTCCAGACATATCCAGGTTTAGTAGAAAGCTACCGTCAACAGAAGCGCTCAATTAGCCAACGAATTGTAGCATTTCGTCTACAAAGGCTACCTGTTCAAAAATGGACTAATTTCGATGATGGTCCAATAGAAATATGTGCTATTTGTCTCGATGAATTCAACTGCGACGACTGGATTAGGATTCTCAATTGCTCTCACGGTAAAATTATAGTTACGCTTACACTACATACTACTAGATGTTTACTAGGTAGATTCATAAAATCATTTTCATGATAATGTACATTACTTAATTTGCATTTCAGTTTTTCACAAGACTTGTATTGATCCATGGCTTATTTTTGAGCGACATAGATGTCCAATATGCATCTCGAATGTTTTTTCCAGCAAGCCAAACCCCAGCACAAAGCCAGTTGCTTATCAAGAGCGTGAACATTCCATTTTGCTAGCGATGCAGAATTTTTCTTCAAACTCGTCGTCAGTCAGTAGCGCCAGCCGCACGCCAAGCTTTCTTTAGTGTTTAATACCAGAAGTACATACATGCAAGCAGACATAAATCTAGTTACATATTTATATTTATACTCAAAAAGTATAAAGTATACTATATAGTTGTAAGTTAATGAACTACTACAGACTAAAACTGCTGTAGTACTTACTTCACTTGACGATAAATAACCCGCTATCTTCTACTACATTATATTTTACTTGCAAACTTGCGAATTAAAGACTTGCCATATTAATGAAACATCGATATGTATATGTATAACTACGGCACTTAATTTTTTGAATCATTTACAGTTAAGTTTCAAAACAAAAACGATTACACGAATTATACTTCACAGTTGGGTCATAAAATGACAAACACAAATCGAAATCATGCAATCGTGCTTTAGGATATCTCTTATCTAATGCTAGTTACAACTTTTCTTAACAAACACTTATAATAAACTACATGATAATGCTATATAGCTATAAGCACTGCATGCAACAGTACTGGCATAGGTGCAGCCTACAGCATCAATAAAGGATTGCTGAGATTATTCTAATACACTTATCAATGGTAAATGAAAGCGAATTTTTGGATATAAACAAATTCATTACATGCAAATTCTGGCTAACTGATTTATTTATATATTTTACCCACACTGTAGCATAAATTCATTCCAAGTACTACAGACAAGACAAAACAACTCTACTTAAACCAAAATCAATTATTAATAAACATTTAAACTGAAAATCAATTTGGCATTCATGATTTCATGGTAGTTGTGCAATAGATAATAATACATTAAGACATCAAGACAAAGACTAAATAGCTAAATACAACTACACTATACAACAATTGAAACTAAATATCTTTAAATAAATCAACTACTTTTAGGACCCTGAATTCTTTCCATATAAGGCGTCAAGTAGCAATTAGAAAAACAATATTTACAAGATAAATAATTTAAGTTATTTTTAGTAAAAAAATCCATCCAAAACGTGAATTATTGTGTTTGGTATTGATCGACAATTGAAGAAATAGACTCCGATACGTGACTGGAAGGCATTTCAATTCCAATATTGCGAAGCGTCTCCGTCAGACTTAGCATTGCTGCATGGTTTACATCTTCAGGTTCCAAGGCATCCAAGGGCACTTCAACAACTGTCTTTTCATCTTCATCTAATGGTCGTAGTAGTTTAGCTTCAGAATTGTCGATACTGCTAATGGCAACTTTGATGTCGTCATTTTCTTCTCCACTGACTACTGGAGGTGCTGATTCGAAACTGTCATTCTATTGTTTAAAAAACGATTTGAAACATTTCCATAATTGCACAAATTATTTTCCTAGGTGTACCATGTAATGTACAGTTTTAGTTACTTACTGACGCCTGCGAACAATGTGACAGTGAAGAGTTGAGATCGTCCAAATTCACATTTGTAGGGGAGCCGTCACCACTTCCATCCTCAGAATTGGAATTCCTTCTCCTATTACCGCGACGTGGAGATGTTATAACTGATCCAGTTGCTGATTTAGGAAGGTCGTCTCCGTTGGAATCACCGGCAATGAGATTTTGAATATATCCATATGCCCACTGTACAGCACATTGAGTGGCTTCAAGTGGAGTGTCTCCATTTCCTATGAAACAATAAGTACATATATTATTTATTCATTTAAAATTAATTTTAACTGGAAAAAGCACAATTGATTAAAATTAGCAATTTAAGTTACCAATTGCAAATGTTCCTTCAAGTTTGTTTGGTGCTGGATCATTCTTATCGACCAAAATAAGTGTAGAAATGAATTTATTAGCCGCTTTCTCTTCGTACACACATTTCCCTTGGTTTTCATAATAATCAACGATTTTTGTAATCATGGTGAGAGTCCAATTAACTTCTTCGTTATTTTCTGGGAATTCTAGAGAAAAATAGTTTACTTTTTTCACCATTTACTACACAGAATTACACAGATTATATACTCGTGAATACTAATTACCAGCTAGTAAGTCGTCGTAACGATCTCTTATATCCATCAATGATGTGTTGCTAATTTGAGGAAAGCTGCTAACACCTTCAGCTACTTCCGGTTGTGCAGTTTCAGCGTTTGGCTAGAAATGAAATGTAAATACAATTAAACTACAATGTCAATATGAACTAATTACCGTTTTCAATATTATTGTTAGAACAAATGTGCTACAAAACTGCATGTTACGTTACGAAAGTAGTATCGTGATTAAGCTGGTAAGTTCCTTACATAAGTGGGACAATCATAGTAGACGATATCAGAAACGTTTTGCATATTCATCATAATGTGCGGATTCATAGCCATAATCATCCCAATATGATTGTCTCTTTCAATAATCTGATTGTTTAGTTGCAACTTTTCAAATTGGAAGTCAGACACTTGTTGCTGCAGTCTTGAAATTGTGTCATTCATAAAGCGGTTTTTGTTTTCTAGATCCATCATGTAGTTTTGCAAGTCCTATTTTAAATAAAATTAATAATACAAATTAGCTACCGTAAAGGTTACGGGATACGTATTAGTCATTGTAGATTGTAGGTAACACAGATAACAATGACAATAATGATGTGATTCCTATATTAAGAATTTAAAAATCGAAAAATTTAATATTAATTATTATTTATATTATACTATATAAACTAACCCCATATCTGCGGTCTCTCCAATTGATCTCTTTTTCCAAGAGGTGGATCTTATCTTTCAATACTTTGATGTTTGGAGCCATATTGACTACGTTTTAATTGACTTCCAGGGTAGTGAAATCGAATCACTTCGTCGAACGCCGCTGACGTCGCCAAATCAGTAAAAGTTGTATGCAGTAGTTGTGTGCGGAAAAATATTACCACCTTTCCTTGTCCCCAGTGATCTACAAGTTCTCTTCCAGACAGCACCCTATAGACTTTTCAAAAAAAGTATATTAGTGATTTATGGACACAACTTTGCAAAAACAAAGTAAGACAATGGGACAATCTGGAAAGGTAAATATTTAAAATTTCTACTTTTATTCACTGGCAGACAAAAAAGGTTCCATGGATTAATAGAGGATGCAACAGGTTCAAGTTTCAAATAAATGTTGAAAACTATATACCATAGAACTGTTGCATTCGAAAAATATTTCATCCAAACCGAAACCGGTTGGGGCCGTTGGGGTAAATAAAAGTGGACCCATGCCAAAGGAGAAAAATATCCCTTTCCCAGATTCGAGGTTAAAATTATGAATTAGGTTAGTTGTATAACAAAATATGAAATAACATTATTTGAAAATTCTGAAAAAACTGCAAAAAATGAAAAAGATTTAGGGGACAAATTTCCATGGGTCCACTTGACTTTACTTTGGCACCCAGAGAAGGATAAACTATACTCCAACGGAAAAATGTTAATATCAGCAGTAAGCCAAGCCAGATCCAAGAAATGCTCCATAATTGATAATACACAAAATTATCCCTATAAATACGATTTTAATACCAAGAGATTGGTGATTGGCAAACAGGCTTACAGTTAAGGCTTCAAAAGTTCCAACTCGGTAGGTAAATCCAGAGTCCAGACTTCCAGTTCCAGTGTCCAGGGAAAGAAAAACGTATTTGCTCGGCTGCTCAATCGTTACTGACTGATCAGGTAAAACAAATTAGATTAAGCGTTATTTTGTTAGAAAAGCAATATAAGTTTCAGATGGTACCAGGCACGATAATGATTAAAATGAACAATTAAAAATATATCACATATCACATATCACATACCTTCGTAAATAATTCGTAAATAAATAATTCGATTCCTCTTTCAAAATTCAAAAAGTCCCGTACCAGGGGACAGGCTGACTCGACTGACGTATTCTAATAGCATCTGCTGGTATTCTTTTATCTTTTGTCTCAAATCTCAAATGGTGTAGTTGCTTTGTTGTGCTATTTTGTGCCGTGCTGCCGTGCAGCAGCAAACGCTTGTTTCTAAAAGATTCATGAAATTCTACGCCACTCGCACTCGACTCACAATGAACAGAAATAATAATAACACCTTTTCCTTGTCCGTGCCTTGTCGTGCAGCATAGCATGTGCCAGCGATGCAGAAGAGGTGTCATGGGCAGAGCGTTTTGCATGAGTCATGATGTTTACAAAAATTCAAATGACAAAGACTGGAAATTAGGTAGCGAAGCGGGAACGAGATTCTTTAGTTTAAATTTTGGAAAGTGTTTGTTTACAAAAAGGCAAAAATTGTACACGTTTATTCTCAGATGTGGGCCTGGAACTTGAGCCGAGGTTGAAGGTTGAGGTGATGTTGTAGGTTACATTTACTAATTTTTTGCAAGGAAGATGTGGAGTTAAGATTTAAGACAGTGCATGGCAGAACGAAGAGGGTGACAGTTAACTTAGCCCGGTACCAGATGTTACGTAGGAATCTTCTGAAATTGTAATAATTGCTATTGTTGTACTTTGTTTAGTTCCTTTATTGGAAACTGAATCTGCTGGACCTGGACCTGGACCCTGCACCCTGGGCTGGACGAATTAAACACGACGTTGGATTGGACCTGTGAACCTGGAATCTACACCAGGCCAAGTACAACTGGAGCCGTAACAAAAATTGACAAATTAAGAGCAATTAGCTGGAGGTAATTAGTAATAAATGGTTCAGCTATCCCATGATTATGAGCATGAAAGATGGGGGTGTGGCATTATACACCGCGACACCGTGAGTTTGTATTTTCATCATGGAATTAGTCGTTTTTCGTATTTACTAATCTAATTAAAAACAGTCAAATCTCATTGTTTTTCAAAAAATGGGTTATACTCCAAACATCGGTATACAGTGTATAATCCCAACTGATAACAGAGCAGCAGAACTGCTCAGTTCACCCCCCTCCCTCCATAATGAATGATCCCTTAAGAGAAATAATTGCAATATTTTATTCTTATTTTCATTCCTTCTTATGGCAGGAACTGCCGGGAAGGCAGATGTGTCAAGCCAAGCCATTGTTCTGATCCTGATCTGACTCTTCTCTTTTGCTGTCCGGTGTAACCTATTTTGCGGACTATTATAATCATAACTTGGCCGTCAAGATGACAAGTGTCAACGAATCCTATTTAAGTCAACGGGACGAAGAATCAGATTCAGACGAGTATTATTCCCCGCAGTCAACTCCAGAAGGTCATAGGTAATTTTTGTGTAATATTTATTTATGTTATGTTCTCATATGGAATTATATTTTTATTTTTAATATGTACCTATTTTCAAAGTATTGGTGTTGGCTAAGGTAAACGTAGTATTTAGCCGTATTAAATTAATACTTTTAATTTTAATTTTAGATGCGACAATTCAGGAAATGCGGCGCAGGAGCTTTATTTAAAGATCTTGAAAGAAGAGAGGGATGAATTAGCTAGCGATAACTTGGATAAAAACAATCTTCTCATTTCACAAGAGCAACAAATTATTCAACTGACCAAGGAAAAGGCTGAATTTCAAAAAGAAAAGCTGAAATTTAAAGAGAAAGATAGTTTGCTGCGAAAAATGAAGTCGACCTTGGAAACAATGGCAGATTCTAAAAATATGTTGAGCAAAGACCTTGAAGATTGTCGCCTGAATCTAAAAATTCAACAATCTGACAGTAAAAACTTCAAAGACGAGGCGACTAAACTGGCAGCGCAGGTAGAAATGCTTCAAGGTAAAGTAAATTCATTATTGAAAGATAAAGTGACACCAAAGAGACTAACCGAAGACGTTTCCGTTACTTCTTCCAATGATTTAAACACCAACTATCTAGGCGATTCCAAAGCGACTCTATATGTGTGGCAGAGTTCCATTCAAATAGCCGAAAAAAAATTTCACGCGGAACGGGAAAACCTTTACGCTCAAATTGATCAAAGAAAGATGGAACTGGATAAAAGGGAAAGTCAAATAATTGAAAAGGATCGTGTAGCCAGTGAATTCAAGCGGCATGACTACCACCTAAATCAGCTACTTCATAGCAAAGCTCAAGAGATTACAAAACTTTCCGAAAATAACCATGAAAAAGCCAAAGAAGCACATTTTTTAAAGCTGGAGTTGGAAGACAAAAATAAAGAAATACGAAATTACCACGATATTATTCATAAACTGAAAGCTGTTCATGATGTCTATGTTGACGGAGGTAAGCTAAGATGCTAAAATATTACATATATATATCAATATCCTTAAAAAAATGGTTAGTCTGGAGAACTGTATACATCCGTGTGCTTAGTGTGCTACATAGTAGCTTTAGGTCTATTTGATGCTTAAAATGAATGCTTATTGTAGAAAGGGAAAGACATACACTTCGGGAAAAAATCAAGAATATGACGAAACAAATATCTCAGCAGCCAGGAGAAGCAAAAAATGGACACAGAGAAGAGTTAGAATTGTTGCGAAACAAATTAGAATCTTTGGAGCTACAAATGCTTCGCATTCCTCACAGGTCAGACCAGGGTGCCTCGAAAGAAAATTCATCGGCTGAAATATGCAGAAGTAATAAGAACAAGAATACTGTCCCGGAAATGTTTGCGAATACTGATAAATGTTTCTCTCGCTTACTACATAAAGTCACTCAAACCGATTGCACATTGGATGTATTTTGGCAGATTTCGGAAAGAGAAGAGAGTATTAAAGACCAATTAGTATATTTATATAACAAGAAGACGGGTATTGAAGCTCGAGAGTATGCTGTAAAAATTAAGGAGAAGGAGTTATGTCGTCTTGATGATTTCCTCAAAACGGAAAAGAGCAAGTTAGCGCTAAATGATTTAAAAGACGTTTGCATTGATGACAATTTACTTATCAAGGAAACACAAGAAAAAGTTGTATCCAGTGCCAGCAACTTTTTGTTACCATTTCCAAAGTCAGAAGCCGGAAATCCGAAAAATCAGCTAGAATTAACTGTTTCAGCAAGAGTTGACAGGGCTTCCAGTTACAAAACCCACCACAACCAGTACAAATTCAGAAGTGGTAATTTTATAATTATCTAAAAACATAATTCAGCAATGTTTAAGGCAACATGGTAACAATTATCTGTTCTTTTAGAATCTGCGAGAACAAGTCCTCGACCTGATTATCAGTATCAGTTTACTACATTTTATGAACAAAATAATTTCATTGCCAGCTGCCCTAATGATGGAGTTGGTTCATCCAACCGATATGCTTATCATCACCCTTCCAAGTCTTTGCAGTCATCTCCAACCAACAGCTATTTAGGTACACTTGTATTTCTTGTTCTATCTCTGTGATAGTTTTTAACTTACATTATAGATTGTACTGATTGTGCTAATCAGCTATGAACTATTATTTGTTGGTATTAAATGTTTAATCGGTTATTTGTAACGTCTTATTAAAGACATAAGCTAACAATTTTTAGGTTTGAAAATAACAGTATGCCGCAAATTTGATGCAGTGAATTTTATTTCAGGTACAGATTTCACGTCTCAGGAAGCGAAAGAGCAGGAGAACACGAAAAAATATTATCTTCATGGAAAACAAAAGTCATCATCTGCTCGTTACGATATCTCGGAAAAATATAACGGAAAAAAATAGAAAAGAAATTAAATGATGAACTGATTGCTATTCCTTTTCAAATTGAATTTTTAAGTTTGCTATGAATAAAATATTGTAAATTGAATTATTACGCAGGCTAGACGAAAGCCCATCTGACGATCAGTATTAATAGCGTAAATATACATATGTACTGATATTGGTCAGTGTGTGTTAAGTGCAATCAGTTGCAAACTATTAAAGATTATAATTACTACTGTCTATTTATGTAAGTCTGTAAATTATTGAGGTTGAAGATTAGGTCCTGCAACAAAAGTACAACTATAGCTTAACTCTATAATATATTATCTGTAATTTATATGTGTCCGATCAGAAATGTATGAGATAAACCTAGTAGTATTTTTTGGTAGTACATTTTGCAGTAGTAGCTTGTATGCATGCCATAGTTTTGTTTCGACATTTTGGGCAACACTAATAAGCATAAGTTCACATTCTGGAATATTTTTTACCATTTATTGATACTTAGGTATTCATATTTACGGTTACAGTAAAGTAAATAGATCACATAGTTTTCGTTCGTTTATAAATGTTGCATGAATTTATTTTTAAACGAGGCAAGAAATACCACTACCATCTATATATAACGACCAGATTTAAAGCCTGGCTTTCACAAAAATATGTTTTATATATATATTAGTTTGGAACTCCAGCTTCCGTTCATAGAATTTTGACAAAATACTTTTCAAAATAGAGTAGATATGTAACGGATGAGCCTAACTAAACTACAAATTCTGTATAGTACCTATTTAACTATTTATTATAGAACCGGGAAAAATATATCTAAAATTAAATCATTCTTTTCTACTTTTATAATGTAATTTGGTTGGTAAGTAAATATTTCGATTACAAAGCAAGTATAGATGATTTAAATATTTGTGACAATGTTTTGCAAGAATTCTTTTCTAAACTTGGTAAGTCGTTGACGACACATTTCCGCCAGTTCCAGTCCAGTTAGTGTGAATGTATTTTCCAGGATTTTCCAAAAGTTCATATGTGTGTGCTCCAAAGTAGTCTCTCTGTGCCTGGATGAGATTGGCTGGGAGACGTGCAGAACGGAAGCCATCGTAGAAAGCCAAAGCTGTGCTGAAACATGGAGTTGGAACACCCAATTCAACACTTGCAGATAATACTTTACGCCAAGATTTTTGGCAATCCTTCATTGCGTTCTTGAAAAAGTCATCCATAAGCAAATTAGTCAGTTGTGGGTTTTTATCGAAAGCAGCCTTGATATTTCCTAAAAATGCGCTGCGAATGATACAGCCACCTCTCCACATCAATGCGATTCCTCCGTAGTTTAAGTTCCAACCGTAAAGTTTTGCTGCTTCTCTGAGAAGCATAAAGCCTTGAGCATATGAAACGATTTTGGATGCGTACAAAGCCTGGAATCAATTTCATGAATGTTATTATGTCACAATTTTAGTTTAAAAAATAGTCAAAAATTACATTACATAATATAATCTTTCTAGGTTTTACTTTTTCAATATGGGCTACAAATTCTTCTTTATTTCCTTCATAAGTTTGATTTTCAGGTCCTGGAAGTACTTCACTAGCCTCCACACGTTCTTCCTTCAAGGATGACAAACAGCGAGCAAAAACAGACTCTCCAATCAGAGTTACAGGAATTCCATAGTCGAGGGCGGAAATTGCAGTCCATTTACCGGTACCCTTCTGTCCAGCGGAATCTCTTATTTTCTCAACTAAGTGGACACCTATTTTCACATTCAATCCATATATATCAGTTACGTTTTTGTAATAGGCACATTTACTAACATTACTCTGTTAATTAGTAATATATAACTGCATATATGTAATTGCAAATCACATCCTTACCATCAGCGTCCTTATATTTAAGAATGTTGCTGGTAATTTCAATGAGGAATGAGTCCAACACTCCTTTGTTCCAATCTGTGAAAACCTGCAATGACAAAAAGTCATTTTGCATAGTAAATCCTTGAATTCCCAGTCAATTATTATAATGTCAATGTAAGGAAACAATGTTGCTGCCATTAAAAACAATTACCTCAGCCATTTTATCATTATCAAGACCTACAGCATCCTTCATCAGGTGATAAGCCTCACAGATCAACTGCATATCTCCGTACTCAATGCCGTTGTGAACCATCTTGACGAAATGGCCAGATCCAGATTCGCCAACCCAATCGCAACAAGGTTCGTCTCCTACTTTTGCTGCAATAGACTGAAAATACATATCGATGACGTTAGTTAGTACTTTCAAACGAGATTTCTATTTCTATGAATACATACATTTCTGTAAAGTTTTTAGAATAGAAACCTGGAAAATTCCTTTAATGTGTGGCCATGCTTCGGGATTACCACCGGGCATCAAAGAGGGTCCATAACGAGCACCTTCCTCACCTCCCGAAACTCCAGAACCGACAAAGAGAAGTCCCTTTTGTTGGAGGTCCTTTGTTCTACGGGCAGTATCTTGATATTCAGAGTTTCCTCCATCAATAATTATATCACCTTTCTCCAAGTGGGGGACGATTTGCTCAATAAAGTCATCAACTGGTTTCCCGGCTATAAAATAATCATAAATGGTTAAAGTACTTGTGGTTATAATAATTGTTTTCGCTTTCGCCAGCTTATGTCTCATATTTAGGCTAAGGATTAAGTCTCAAGCGAATTGGGCTAAATACCTCGTATTGCACTAAAATACAACAATCAGCATCTCTATGTATTACAATGATGTCATAATTGATCGAAGCTAATAAAAATAACATTGTCTCCTTATAGACATTGAAATCTGTTTAGTTACGATTGTATATAACGATATAGTTTGTAAAAAGGCAATCAGCCACCGCAGGCAAGGTTTTAGCTCGTAAGCTGAGACCGATGTACAAAGGTGCATTCGTTAAAAAACTTAGATCAGATAAGACCAACTAGACATATAAAGAAATATTTATAAGATATGAAGTTAAATGCAATGACGACTTAATAATTGATTGACACGTCTTAGTCGAGTTGTGTAATATCTAACAAACATGTGTCTTTCAAATCATGTCAGCATAAATGCAGGATTATGTACACGTCTAGTAGTAACTAGTAAGCATTTACCGGTCGTATCCTACAGTATTAACTACACAGTAACTACTAAGTCGTGGTTTGTATGGTGCATAGCATATCACAACAACATAGAATGCCATTACATGACTCCTGTTTTTATCCAAGGTTATCAAAAGTTCATTGATTATACTATTTATAATAAATATCCTTACAAATTGTAAATTACATTGAAAACTTTGTACTTTAAGTCTTTAAAGTTAAAACCCATATTACAATACATTCACCATCACATATAAAGAGCTTACGAACGAGAATACTGAATTTAGTATGATGGGATAGTAGCCAAAATAAACTCACAAAATTAGCTAAAATGTTTAACCACAAGATTGTGGTTTCTGAATTTTCTTAGCTTGACACTGTCATAATTAGCAAAAGTTGGTATTAATAAACTGAACTTGTAATTCGTTTCATACAGCACATACGATATGCGATATCCTAACATAAATATGTAATACTTTATATGTTAGCAATATAAAATATTATCGCTGTTATCTTGTAATACTTGTACATAATACAGTTGCGTAGACTAGACTGAGATTTAAGAATGATCTTTCAGTACATATAGTTTTGTGTGCAGCATCAGCTAAAATATGCTATCTCTTTCAGCTTTACAGTGAATTAAATCATTACAGTAGTACAATTAAATATAGTCTTGACAAACCGGAAATAGTACATAAAACATAACTTTACGTGCTTAATTTCATTATTACTATGCTTATTCTAGTACAGTGAAGGTATTAATGGACTCATTTTTAAAGTAATCGGTAAACGAGTATTTCCTCACTAATTCTGTTTAGTCAAAGAATAGCAGTATAACACATACAGTACTAACACTAATATAGCCTCATAGAAAAAAATGCATCGAAGTACTAAAGTACTAAAGGGCGACTGTTAATTAGTAAACACACTAATTGTGACAATATAAGTTAAAATTAAAACTTACTATACTGTACAGTACACAGAGTACAATTGTATTTTATGCGATTAATTAAGTACGGTGTGTGTGACGCAGATTGATTTGAAGTTTGTTTGCATAACAGTTTTCCATGAAAGTCCTTTCTACAATACATAATTATGAGATTTAAGTGTAGACAGTTCATATTGGTTATAACTGTCCTTTAATAATGAAATGGTAAGTACAAATTAATTTAATGATGTATTTTGCATTATGCTGAATCACTGAAAAGACACGGTAGCTATACTTATAGTCTACGGCCATACATGCATGTGCATTGTAGCAGCTTACATAACATAGGTAAATAATGAATGTAAAATCCTTGATGAGATCACTAAATGCGTTTATTTATGTATTTAGATGGAAGGAGGGAAGGCCTAGTAATGCAATTACATATTATTACTACTAATGATAAAAACAAGGTTAAAAAGGGAGATAATGAGATTTGAATTGCTATTATCAAATACCTGTGTACCTAATATTGCATGTACCTATAAGTATTTAGAGTGAGAGTTTGATATCTGTGAGTGTTCATGAATTTTATCGTGAATTTTCTTATGTAACTACCTTTTACAAGGAGCATAACACGACGAGGCTTCTTCAGCTTGCTGCACATTTCTTTAATGGAGTGAGCGCCAATGACTTTGGTTCCTTTAGCTTCATTGGCAAGAAACTGGTCCACTTTGTCCGTGGTTCGATTGTAAGCACAGACCACATAGCCATGGTCATTCATGTTTAGAATCAAGTTTTGGCCCATCACAGCCAAACCGATGAGAGCAATATCCGCTCTGCAATTAATAATCAGAAACATATTTGTAATCAAAGTAATCATCAGAAAATTAGATGCGATGATTATTGTTTAGTTTACCCTTCCTCTAATTGTCAATTAGTAATTATATTTACATACAGTATATGCATTATGTGTAACATGTAACATTTTCAATCTCAATTTTGCACCTAGAGATGACCATATAGAAGACCCCACCTACCTGTTGTTTATTGGGTCAAAGGAGATCCTTTTTGCATACTATTGTTTCTGGTGTACTCTAACCAATATCATTGTATACGAAGAAGCTTATAATCTTTTTTGTATCATTTACAGGCTAAGCTTATGGAATTGTATGGAAAAGTACTAACTAATGCTAAAATAATGTAATCCAACCAAGTATACTTAGGTATAGTTAGTTAACTAAGCTAAATACACTAAATATTTACTATGTAATGCAAACCTACTATATATATCCCAATCTATTTTAAGTATATTAACAAACCAGAGCACCGCTCTATTTGCAATGGGTTTGGCAAACTCTACAAGGTAAAACAATTAATATTTTAGAGCATAAACCATTTAATTTATGTGATCCATTAGTAAACTGTAAGTAAAAGCTACTGTGCAGAAGAATTAATGGGCTTTCGAAGCTAATTTACTACAGTGAATTATAATTATATTTCTCAACGACAATTATC
The DNA here is from genome assembly GCA_034694165.1 of Tomocerus mixtus. Classification (NCBI taxonomy): domain Eukaryota; kingdom Metazoa; phylum Arthropoda; class Collembola; order Entomobryomorpha; family Tomoceridae; genus Tomocerus; species Tomocerus mixtus. The sequence continues at coordinate 24,359 of JAQFYC010000927.1, forward strand.
AAGATTTACGAGTTCAAAGACTAGAAAGATCATCGGTACAAAAGAAGAAATAAACGCACAGAAGCTTGAGCTTGGCTGCGATTTGCGATTCTCTTTCAGTAGTAACATTACAAGATACTATAGTTTGATTTGTTTCATAAAATACCGACAAATGTCACTTGTATATTGTATATACATACATTTTGTAAAATTGCTTTCGTGATTCATAGAATCTGTAAGTAGGTACTTAAGACACCTGCTTAGCATTCGCTCACGTGCAATTAGAAAATTACAATTGTCAATAAAATTTAAGATACGCCCAAAAAAACATTCGCAAACACTAACCAGTTATGAATTTATTGTTGATGATAACAATCCCACCAACAATCGAATTAATATTACAAATGTGTCTACATAGAATTGAAGAGATGATGTTTAGACTCTATATAGCGTATATAAATACAACGTAGCAACCTAGATGTTGGAATATGGACATAACTCTTCGTTATACCTTAGACAAAAATTAGCATGTGGCTAGTTTATTACTGTAGCCTCTGGGAGGTTTAGCTGTCAATATTTATGCTAATTAGTAAACAAGCCAAATTAAAAACTTGCGAATTCATTGAATAAAGGCAAACAAGAGTCGACTGGAAATACTAATAAGCCTCACCTATTTGTTATGCGTAATACATAGACTCATAAACATTTCTGTAAACTACAAACACTTTTGGCCTGTCTACTGTTTATACCATATCAAGCCAAGGGGATTATTAGTTGAAACGATGAAAAATCTATTAAAATCATAAACTACAACCAATTTAGTTTCGTTACTCTCTCTGTCAAGCTATCTGACATCAGAGAAACTCACACCCTAAGCACCCTATCTCTTGCATGAAAAATATTTGTGTTATTTCACGTAGGTTATGGATTTTTCAACCAATGTGGCTTACATATTTAATTCTACATGTGTGTTGATGTCTCCTGTCTACCGATCGATAAGTACCTAAGTACTTTCAATCAACACTGCACTGTAGCCATGCATTCAGATAGATTTCCTTCAATGTATTTTAATTTTCTCACGAAAACACATTCATTTAATGCTATAATTTCCTTGAATGCTGATGTAGTTTTTCCTAATCTTGAGTAAGCGTAATGAAACAGTGTGTTCCCCGATTTTGCCCCTGACAAATATAGTGAATGATAAAATTATTTTGAATAATATTGATAAAATTGACCTCTTTATTCTTTAATGTACTAAATATTACTGTGCAAGTAGTGTGCAGGTAAATGGTATATCATTGCACACTAGACAGCCAACGCTTTATAATTAATATATTAATCTGCCCCCATTATTGTTCCAACAGAATCGCCCAATAGTTAGTAAGGGCTACGATACGACTTGCCTTTTTCAGGCTTTAAAAAAATTAATTCTAATTAACGTAACGCAAGTACCTTTGAAAGTTGGATACACAGCCATTACAATACATTGTGCAATGAATGGCTTTAAATAGCAAAAAATGTAGCAAGACATGATTGTAAGCCATATGTTCGACCAAACAGATTAAATGTGTTAATGAAAACGAGGACATTATCAACCAAAATAGTAATGGTTTACATAAGTAAATGAAATGTAATAAACTAGCCAAAAGTATTCTTGAAGATAAACATATGTTATGTAAGTAATTTAGTAAGTAGTTGGCATATAAATAGTTACATATTACACTTAGTATTGTTTAGTCCTTGTTTATTTAACTGACTGCGTGAACAAAGCTGTGTCCATTTAACAGGGACACCTTATGATCAATATTAATTAACTGACATAAGTAAATATGTTAGACTTTTTGGTTTAGGTGGGACTGGGTGGATAATAAATATGTTTGTGTAAACATCCATAAATGATTACCGCTAATGGATAAAAGCTGATTTTACTTGTCAATGCATAACCCATGTACGCATAAAAATAAGTAAAGATTAAACATAGATATTATTTGCTTTTTGCATAGACAGAAATGAAAATACCGGCCTTCCATCGTGCCATGCTTGCAGAAATCCAACTCTGTTTGCTAATGTAAATAATTGTGATAAACACTATAGCTAAAGAAATAAAAATAAAGAAATGCTAATCGTTACTACTTTGAGATATTTTCCTTGTATTTCCTGTCGTGCTAGATATTTAAGATTAGTTATCTAGATAAACAAGTAGTTTCGTTCGGGGATATCCCTAACCTATACATTGTAGTATATGATTTACCGATTTACGTAATAACTCTGCTCTACGATTTTATACAATTAGAACCGAGTCTGGAATTAATTACCGAATAAATACTGGAATGTAATGTGAGAAATAAAAAGACTCCCACAGTTAAGTTGACCATTCTTGCGTCACTGTCATTATCATTAGTAGCTACTACAATTGCGTTCTCCCACACTGATATTTTTTAAAGAGTTCCTCCTGTTTATTTAAGTAGGTATATAATAACTATTATCTAGCTTATAGAAATGTGAGCTACCATACATGTTTAAGTCGCTAAGCAAAAGAATCCTTTCCAGCATCAATGTTAATTTCTGTACATATACAATCTACTTAACTTTGCGGGACAATTTATTCCAATAATATATTTCTTAGTATGCGATGCTGCATATCTTAATATTAAATAAAATATTCTTTTACATTTAAATAGCTTATATAGCAAACAGGCAAGAATTTTTCATGCAAAAATAGCTTCAGAGCTTCGTATATATATAATATCATCGCTAGCCTGTGTGCTACGAGCACATTCTTGTGAGCATTTTGATTTGGGATATATATCATCCATAATCCAGCTCCAAAATAATTACTCAAGTTTCCAAACTAAATAAAGGTATGCTAAATAGTAGTAGATAGCTAATTACTAGTATTTACTCTGTGTCCTGCTTTCAAAATTCAGGTAGGCAAGTACTGTAAGTGTAAGTACCAGTAAAAGGTACTTGAAATTGTTATATACTGCATCTAAGGTGTAGATTCTAATAGTTCTGCGTGGTACTCCGTAAAATAAAATGTAAAATGTACCCGTACAGAGTACCCAAGTCGTTGCACTATCGTATCTTTAAGGAGTACCAGCCTCAATCGACCATATGCCTTACTTATGTCAAAGCAATTTAAATTTCACGGACGAATATTCGCCCAGTTTTAATGTAGCTGCTAGACGAAATGCTATTATTTGTCAAGTAAGCAGCATATGCCCAAAGACTGATAACACAGTGACATATCAATGTAATAATGTAACATACATAATGCTTTGACTATGATATTGGATAGCCTAGCCTTAAGCTATGAGCAATATGAAGAGAGGAGTGCTGTCATGAAGAATGTATGGAAACGTCAGAGAACAACTCTCCATTATCTTTACACGCCTCGAACATGATAATAAGCTATGATATATTATGAGATACCTAAAAAGCCATGTCTTCAAACTAAATGAGCTTCATTTCATAAAACATGAACTGAAGAAATGTACGCTCGTTTATCATCATCAAATAGAATTTCTAGTAGACAATAACTCGAATCGAAACGCATCTAATAATGCTATTACTACTCTAGTTTCCTTGTTACAAACTACTGTTACTTAACGCAAAGCTTTTCCTACATACACACACTTATAACTTTCCGAATGAATTATTTACCGGCTACTACTTACATTACAAGATAAGAGAGCAAATTTAATGGTCATTTAAAGTAGGCAACCTTACAGGAAAAAAATATCTAGAATAATTTCACAAAAAGTTAACCATTTCAGATTGGTAATTCCGAAAATCCTTTATTTGTACGTTTCAGAAAGAAATTCTAATACATATATGCTAGCAATGAGCTAAAGATACTTACTGAATGTAGAAAATATCTATGGAACATGAAAAACTATTTAGACAGATTGATTGCAGAAATACCACAGAAATTAGATACTATAAGGAGTACAATATTGTCAGATAAATGCAAATGTTGTGTCTTTACGTAGCAAAGCAAATAGATCAATATTACATTGACCGATGTCCCTGGTGAAGATATATGTGTACCTTATTTCCCCTATGCGAAAAGAAATGCCAAATGAAAATTCACAGTGCAAAATGTTTCTAATATCTTAATAATGTCACTATTTTATAGTACATACAGAAATTATAGGTACTATTTGGTGCATTTTACTAGGTTTAGCTTATAATTGTGCATGCTATGCTATGCTCTATTTAACACACATGCTTACATATGCCTGTCACTGAATATTCTTACCTACCTTCCTATTTAATTATGCTATTTATAAATTAATGTCAATAAAATTAAAAGAACTTACTGTTCACTCATGTTGGAAGAATCGTGTTGTGGAGATGAATTGGTAATTTCCTTCTCGTTAGAGCTGTCGGCAATTTTGGCACTGGAGTTCGTAACAGGCGGGACAGTCCCGGTAGAGCAAGTGGTCCCCGTTGTTAACCGATTGATGACGAATGAACTGGAGTAAAACTTTTCAGCTGTTTTGAATAGACTTTGGCTTCTGTCTATCTTTAACACACGTACGGCGAGTTGTCTTTTCAGGAAAAAAGGAAAATTAATATATAATTTACATAGGGCAGGGAAGGCCATGGAGGCAAATCATAAGATCTTCATCTAGGTACATAAGTAAATTCAAAATTCAAACCAAACTAACTTATGTAAAATTTTACTAGCAAAAACTGACTCATGTAAATGCATTTTATATAATAGTACATGTATTTGTGTTGTGTATAAATATCTTACCGTATATGGATTAAAGGAAAATTCACAAGAAAATAATATTTGTAGGTAGAAAATGTGAAGTTAGTTTTGTGAGTGAAGTGAACACACTAAAGACAGACAGACACATAAAATGAGATCCCGTCGAGTCAAAGTCAAGCTGTAGAGTGGCCTGATGTTAAAGCACAGTAGATTATGACTATGGCTAGCTATGACATGGTAATTCTACTTACGATTACGATACGGTATGATATTGTAACTTGCAATGCAATGCCGTTGCTTGTGTTTCGTTTATAATGTGTACTTTACTTGTGTACTTCTTTGCTACTCCAACCAAGTGAATCCAGTCAAATCAGCAAAAAGTACAATTTGCAATATCCTATACGCACAGCACAATATTTACATTATTATGCTTATGCTAAATATCTTCTCACTTGTGTACTCTACTCTTGGAGTTACGCTACGCTTACAATTCCTATCGTATGCAATGCATTTCAATTCAAGCACTTGACTTGGCTTTACTAACACAAAATTATTTACGTGCATTCATGTGCTAGCTTAAGTATAATACTGATACAGACGTTTACATGCTACTCAATGCATTAATGAAGGCAGTTGCCAATATAATTCTATAATTGTGATGTATGTAGTAGTACCTATATGTACATACTTTTAATTTTTCCTTTTGCAAACACTAAAATAGAATAGGACAGGACAAGATAGTACAAAACTGAACTGAACTTGGCCAAACAATAGCGCAGCAGTGTGGCATAAGATAATATTAAACGGCAAATAGAAACTGATAAACAGACCATGAGCTTCACATTCAAGTTACTAAAGAAGTCAACGTGGATTTAGCATGACAAACATGCAATTCACCATACATAACACTGTAAAGAGATTTCAAGTAGTTTGCGGATTGTTTTATGATTTATACACATAGATTTCGTATATACTTCAAATGTTAACTTACCTTGTTGTTTTTCATTTAGATTTAGATATCTGTACACAGTTTAATCTATACAACATCTTTTTATGTGTGCCTGTCTCTGAATATAACAAACGTAAGTACATAGTCAAGTAGTACATAGGTACATAACATAAAATGATGTGGTGAATTAGACTCAGTTTAATACAGCGTGCCTGTACATTTATTTACATTACATAAATTCAGACAAGCTCGAACTCTACTCGTGATACTAACATATAACACTAACATCGTATGACTCTTGCTTCCATTATATAATTTCCAAGTTCAACTATGCAGTCATTTGTTGACCTTGTTATTTTCCTTCAAACCCAAATACATGCATCGGCTTAAGAGTGGAAATGTAGCGTAGACTGTATAGTAGACCTTGTCTTCTATGTGTGCTAAATGTTAGTTTTGGTGATGGAGTATGTTAGTAAGGTACAATTATATAATCCATGAACGTATTTACAATACACTCAGTTTTTCAGTATCCTCTATCCAGTAGTAGTGATGTGGCATTAGCTTTTTCGTCATTTTATACACTCACACACGATCACAATGCGTACTTGTGTATTCATTTCAAAATTTGCTTATGTAAATCCTATGAGATATGGTTAGTGGTCAGTTTCTATTCTAAATTCATTGACATTAACTGCATTATTATGATTATTGTACGAATGCCGATTTAATGTAGTATGAACATTGTTACAATAAATATTTTACTAAGTAGCTGTTTCTGTTTTCTTTCTTACCTTTTGTATGCAAACGTTATGTATTTGTACGAACATTATGGTGTAGTAATAATAGCCTTATCTACATCTTTGATAATCGTTACATAACATCCACATTAACGCGTATACAGAGTATTTAAACGAACATAAACAAGATATAATCATATAATGGTAAAATAACATGTTACTGCTTTCTTTACATGGAAAATAAATATCGTTGAGACTTAATCTAACACTATACTGTTGAATCCACACTTTGAACTATCCTACAATACTTGCAAAAATGATATCAACAATAAATTGCTACTAGCAAACTGAATTATCTGTAGGTACAACTTTAGGCTTTCTATTTTCAAGTATTACCTATATGACCAATTAAATTATATCTTAGCAAATTTTATGTGTATCTTCTGACATGCTTTCAAAAAATGCAAGTCTCTGATTCTCTTCTTGAATGTAATAGCTTACATATAGCTACAATTATATTGGTTAGTCTAGAATTGGGATTGGTCATTTGTACTGGCAAATCTTTCTATTCTCAATCATAAATAATATGTACAATTAAATTAATGGGATTTCAATAGGCATTGACTATTTTCGATTCACTTTCTATTTTAGATCGCTTCATCTTTGCTGTTTGCACCAATTTATGAGTTGATTCACTTTTCAATTGCAATCCATTTAAAATTCCATATAGAATTACGTGCTGTAGCAAAGGTTGAAGTAAATGTGTATGCGTACTTATGTATACTACACAAATGCTAAGCAAACAGCAATAAAATAATCCCATGGACAGATCAAATATCAAACAAATAAACTTATAAAATAAATTACTGCAACTGATCATATCAATTACTTGTTGCAATGTTTGGTACGTATTTATTTAACGACTGGGCTGTGCTGTTCTTATGCCGTTTTCATCTCATAGTTTACTACAAACCTGTTTTCATTACAATTCTAATTTAATGATGTACTGACAATGAAATGAGTCATTCATTCATAATATATAATGTAAGACAATGTACGTAAGATAATGTAATGCAAGATATAATAGCTTTGTTGGGTTATTGCTACTTAACTCTTTACTACCTAATACTAATAACCATATCAAAACATTTTGTTTATTATGATATTATTGTTTATTCTGCACTTACTCTATTTGGGTAGCCGGATCGAAGCTACTATGTATTACAGTGTCTGAACAGAACTTTAATTTTTTAAATTATCTTCATCTGTATAGTAGACATATCCATATTTATTGGATAACGGGGCGTTGCGTCGTATACTATACATATGCCTGTAAATACTAAATATCTATATAGTATTCAATACTATGGTACGCATACTATATATATGTAGGTTAATGAAAAGACATAATTTATGAATTTTGGTATCCTGCTGGACGTTTTGGGTCATTGATCCGCAGTTATCATTTCCAGAGGTTTCTGATTAAGAACTTTTACTTTCATTTTTGATTTATCAAATCAATTTATTTAATTTATGCTCTCTTCAATTTAGTGTAAAATGGTCTCTGAACAGAAATTGTGAAGCAACTTCACGGAAATGTAAAGACGGACAGTTATAATGGTAATAAGGCTCACTCACTATAGCTATTGAAACTCATATTCTGTCTTGGAGCAAACAGCACGGTTTCAATATTTAATTACGTAAGCATGCAGCGTTACTCCTAAACTAACAATAGCTTCTATAGCTATTTTAAGATGTTGTACACGTGGTATGTAATTGTACGACATAAATATTGCAAATATGATACAGAATTAAGGTATAGCCAAATCCTTGCTGTTGCATGACTTGTAATAATGTCTTAAAATTCGGTCACGACCACGACTGCAATGATGTTAAATTCTACTTGTAATAAATACCTTAGCTAATTTCCCATAGGTATAATATAAGTAGGGAGCAGAAAACAGACAAAAACACAAAGTTGCGTTTACGTAATATAATTTTATGGTCCAGTATCGGTGAGCTGAACACGTAATGCTCTGCTATGAGTCCACCACGATTACTATAAAACTACAAATCACGACTCCAGGATTTCTAAAGATTGACAATACGCGTATTTGAAGAATCTGCATCTGAAGGTTCTTTTTTCAGAAGATAATGCCAACAGGAGAAAATTGTAGTACCTATATATTAAATGTTTTACAATATAGGGTACAATGATAAGAAATATAATTATTATGTATTTTCTAATATTAAATTACATTTATGCCTGATGCTGTTTGCCAAACTAATCGTATGGAGTGCATATACGCATATTGAATCATAAATCTACATGCCTTATTTAATTTGGTGATTTTTGCTTTAGTATGCAATATAACCTATTTGTCCACAGTAATACTAAATGCTATATTCAATCATGGTTGCCTTATCTTTGTAAATCAATTTATTAGCTTTAAGAATAATTATTGTTAATAAATACTTGGATACTCTGTGGTTTACGAATTGACAGTGAGCTTAAGTACACGTACACATAAACTGAGACATGAGCTGAGTAAGTAGGACAAATAAAAAGATTTAAGTAAATACAATTGCTGGCAAGAATTTTGAATTGATAATCAAGTGCAAAGTGCAGAGTATTAGTATTTAAGAGGTATATTGGGTTCCACTGCATGGAAAGTGACTTTCAAATATTCTCAATTAATTACATTAACAGAATCTAAAGTTCTCCAAGAACTGTAGACTAATAACTTTTTACTAAACAGTTTTACGATTGTATTCATGTTGTTTTTAGTCGCTCTTCCATTTTACCATTGCACACATCATTTAATACATTACTACTTAATACAGCTCTATTTTCTCTAGTTAAATGTAGTCAAATACATCATATCGATCACTAACACTAATGTCTAATTAAGTACTAGATATAATTATAAATTGATTAATTGATTATGCATAATAAGTTCAAAAGTACTATGTCTAGCTTTTGCTAAAGAAGTTTTAAATTATCGATAGTGATCAAAATAACAGATTATGGTTAAGATCCAAACCCAAAATAAATACCTATCTATTTCACATATTTTTAAGTCAAGTATTGATAAATATAGAATAATATTATTATGCTACTAATACAGAACAGAGACAGTTGATAAACATGAACATGAGCCACATCTGCATAATTTCCTTTTAACATAGATCGATCATGACAATGACATTTTTTTACTACTTATTTATGTTTGGAAACGAAATTCAGTTGGACAGTAAAATAATTTAAAGTATACAGTGTCGTGTACAAGTTCTCTGATATATTATTTTATCTTGTTTCTTTCTCATATTAATTTCAATTTTTGTTTGTATTTTATGATAGTGATTTGGTATTATATTGCTTTTCTACTCATTTATTTCTTGCCTACTAATTTCATGAGACCAGGAGTGGACATAGACTTTGGTCGTTCAAGTGGGAGTCCTAAAGCTCTATCCCAGATTAATGAAGCCATGACTCCGAGTGCTCTTGATACTCCGAACAATACGGTGTAGTAATTCATTTCTTTCATTCCGTAGTACTAGAGTAAAAAATATATCAATCAGCTCAAATTCTCAGAATACACGAGTATAAAGCATAGATTATTTTTATGAATACAAATATCAATTACTTGTAATAATACTCCTGAGTGGGCATCAACATTGGGCCATGGGTTCTTAATTTTTCCTGTGTCCAAAAGAATTGGAGGAATTGTCTTGTAAATCTGAGACACAAGCTAAAAGGAAGAAAAATATTATTTTAGCAAAGATTTCCAGCATTGCTCAAAATTAAATGCTCAAGATATAAATGTGTACCTTGAACATTGGATCATTAGGCAAATGTTTCATGGCAAACTCTCTTTGACATGTGTAGCGGGGATCGGTTTTTCTCAACACAGCGTGGCCATATCCAGGAACAACGCGACCTTCCTTCAACTCCTTGAGAACAAACGTCTTCAGTTGTTCTTCAGATGGAGATACACCAATTTCTTTCACAACTTTTGTCAAAAATACTAATACCTAAAAATCAATTTATTAGTATTAGTCATTAATAATTTATTTTCGTATTTTTCATATACTATATTGAAGTATGTGATTTTAGAAATTGAACATACTTCTTGGTTAGCAAGACCGTGGAGTGGGCCAGCCAAGCCACACATTCCTCCGCAGAAACTCAGGTAAGGGTCTGACAGAGCAGATCCAACCAAGTGAGTAGCATGAGCACTTACGTTACCTCCTTCGTGATCACTGTATAAAAGTACTTATTAGATGCCTGTATTTTTATTTACCTAACAAATATCGTAAAATTCGAAAATAAGATGAATTACCTGTGAATAGTCAGGTAAAGTCTCATTAATTCAATGAACTGAGGTTCATTGTAGCCTAACATAGTAGAGAAATTGTATCCCCAATCCTTATCAGATTCAATTGCTCCAATAGAAGAACCATCCCTATACAAGTTGCGATAGATTGTAGCAGCCACTGGGGGAAGCTTGGCAATTAAATCCATGGCATCTTCGTAGACATACTCCCAGTATTTGGTCTTATGGACACCACTAGAATAAGCTTTAGCGAATTTGCTCTCTGAATTTAAAGCAGCAATAGCAGCACAGAATTGTGACATAGGATGCAAGTTTGAAGGGAAGTTACTCAGCATGGTTACAACATGAGGTGGTAGAGCTGCCCTGTCTGCCCATTCTCTTGAGATTGCTTTCACCTGTAAAAATAATAGATAAATATTAGTGTTCAATTAATATCTATATTAAGAATAAAACATTATCATTAAGATTAATTAGGTACTTGTGCTTCTGTTGGAACATCGCCAGTCGCCAAAAGCCAGAAAAGACCTTCAGGAAGTGGTTCGCTGCCACCGGGTCCCTTTGGGAGCAGCTTCTGACATTCTGGAATAGTATAGCCACGGAACCGGATGCCCTCGTCTGAGTCCAGAACAGAAGTCTCGCATACTAACCCTTTGATACCTCGCATACCACCATATGCCTATGGATAACACAAATAAACATAATTAATTAGACAATACTTTTTGGATATAAAATTGTTTGAAATCAATAAATCAATAAAATTTCCAATTTCTTTTTCATTTTATGTACGTATAACTACTCAATGTTTGTCCTGAATGCATACCATGTCGACGGTGACTTCCCCAATTTTCGTAGCTCCATGTTCTTTACGGAAGTTTTTGACATTATCTTGCTCAATTGGAATTTTCTTGGCTAGGACTTCTTTTAAATTGGTACTTTCATACCGAACGCCAACAACTGTTACGACTTGGCTAAATTTCTGCAAACAGAATAAATTAGCACGTTAAGACTTTAATACACATATCTTTATGTACCACGTATAGCTTAACTCTTACGCATAAATTTTTATTGATTTAGCACCATTAATACTCTTGCATCATGGTTGACCTTGAATTTCGTTTTGCATGTGCAGCAATTAGAACTTTAAGAATTGGAATTATGTAATAGACAGTGACAGAGGAAACATATATTGACAGATTACTATTACCCATGCAATGTCAGTTTTGCATCACATTATTCAATTAATTATTTTTCACAAGTTACATGTTTTCTCTTCATGAACACACACAGGTTCTGCATGCTTAGTGCTACCACCCTACACTTAAAAGCCAGCTTACGTCACAAATTAAAGGTCACTATCTCAGTGAAACATGGTCCTTCTGCCTTCTATCAGATCATGAGATTTACTCGATTTATTTTTGGCGAATCTGTATCTCTAGTTATTGTATCTTGCCTTATCGGACAGTGTCAGTCAGACATATAAAGAATAATACATATTATGCAATGCAACGTAAATAGTTAACGCTGGTACTAGTGTGGTCCCATGTTCCACACTGAAAACCTGGAACGTGAACGAGACACATAAGTGTTACGTTATCTTTGTAGCCTTCACCTTTCGTTTTTCTTCCTCGTGACACCTCTGCATTTGTCGAATGCATACAGACCAGACCACCGAAGTACATCACAGCACTCTAGTATAGCCAATTAATATGGAGAACGATTTCGTTGGTTCGCTTATCGAATAAAATGCTCCAGCTTATATTACATGTAAGCAATAATGAAATAAATATGAGATCTCACTGTCACTGATCTCAGTATATATGAAGCAATTCTATTGTGTGAAAACTTTTTGTTTTACATATTGTACGTAGTCGGACGGATGGAAGTTACGAAGGTTGCGGTATATAATAACAGCATAACACTGCGTAACACTATATTAGAGTTGTGCTGATCATTTTTCCTTTCATGGATACAGTGTCTGTGTCAATATCAATACAATGAAACAAGATTACGTAACAAAATTAGCTGTTGCATTGCAAACATCCACAAGTAGTATAACATGTAACTATGTAACGTACAGCATAATACAAATATTATGACGTATGCTATTGTGCTATGTGCAGTACCTTTTAAATGTTAACGACAGTTTTTTGCCTTTACCTAAGCCAACATGTGCGATAACGTTAACTCGTATATAAAGCTTATCAGTGTTAGACTGATTTCTGTGGAACAAATGTCAGTTTAGTTCCTACAATTAAATACCTTTACCTACTAATATCAACCAAATAATTTATATAATACTGATTGCAAAAAACAACAACCCGAAAACTGCAATTAGAAATAAAAACAATTACTTAGTTGTCGTTTTGATTTATTGTATGGTCAAGCATAACGTGCTACTGCTACACCAATGCAATGTAAAGATGACGGCCAAGATCTAGGTATAGGGCTAGGCTAGGGTCTACCAAGACTTCCTGTCAATATAAACAGGGTTTATAATCACACATTTCAGGACAGAATTACCATTCATATGAAAAGTACCATTCCGACACAAGTATGGTAAAATAAAAGCGATGCTTTACTACTAAGTTATTAGCTGATTGCCGCAGTATTGTATACCGTAGTAGGCCTGCTTTATTACACTGACTACCAATTTAATACAAATGTGAGATATTTAATGGTGATTCTACAGTTCGTTAGTCTACTAGATCTATTCTGAATTGTGAATAAAGCAGATCGTCTGACTGAGGTATGTAATCTCATCAGATTATGAAATAATTTGAAGTGATGATGATTGTGAAATTGCATCTATCCCAGTGAAGCTGTTAATGCTTATATTACAAATATGTGTGGACTTTTAACTTTCCTTTTATCTCAAGCCACACACTTTACACACCATACACTTTTTTACTATAGTATAGTATACCCCATTGAGCCACACATATAGCATTGGATATTTTTCCTGATACTTTTATGCAACTTTGTAATTCCTATCCTTAATACTTAGCTTAATGATATAGACGTTAAGTACAGCATACAAAATGCAAATATACTTCCCTTTCCTTTTATAGCGATACATTAAAAAATATGTTATATAATTATATTATATATACATATTTGGTACGTGCGTTAAGAGGGGCAGCAGACCAATACTACAATTAAAACATAAAATTGATCATTGAATCATTATTTGGATAAAATGAGACAATTCAAAACATTGTAATAGGTAAGTTTGTATTCTACCTCTAGCCTACAGAGCCATGATATTTCCACATAATACTATACTGTGACGAACAGCAAAGCTTTACTAACCTAGTGACCTTTGTAATTGTGATTCCATATGTGACGTCAGATCACATATTGAATTATTCAATACAACATATGTATGCGGTTACATTGAGTATGAATACATAAAATTAAATTAAAATAACAAGTGATTGGGCACCTCTCTACTTACACCATACCACTATACCAGACACACTCTTGACGTATTTTTGTATAGAAGTTGAATAAACTAAATATAATTATGACTATAATCTTACAATCTTACTAGCTTATAGCACTAAACTCATTATCTTTTAGCAAATAATTAAAAAAAATATATAATATAGTGCCGAGAATAGAAAGAATTTACACTTTCAATTTCATTGCAAATATATTATTTCTGCATAATATTTAATTTGGGGTACAGTTAATTTAATCGTAAAAGAAATGGGATTCTAAAATAAAATCTGCTAGGAAAAAATAAACCATTTGGCAATCCCAAATAAATGAGAAAGGGAAAATAAAATATCAAATGTACCCAAACCGTTTACATTTACTTAAGTGTTAAGCAACAAAATTTTAAATGAATTGCAATCAATTATATAATTTCTAGCAGTGGAACGAAACATACCCGACCCAAAAAAACCCAAATTACAGTGCCAAAATCATAAATAGATTACAATTTCCCAACAATTTCCTAACTTCAAACTTACAATTTTAATTAAATTTTATTTGGAATAAGATCAAAAATATGCACACGAAAAACTTTTAAAAAATGAATAATAACGAATAAAATTAATATTAATAAACGATAAAACAAATTAGAAATATTTCTCACCTGGGCTTGAGGGGGCAAAGAGCACGCTTTGGTGACGACCGCACGGAAAAGAGCCATGGTTAGTTTTAGTATCCTTAAGAATAGACAAAGCTGAAGAAGGTAAATCGTCTTCAAATTATCTGTGAGTAGGAAAAAGAAGTAAGATAATTATAACAACAGTTCCAAAACAGTCAAGTCACTGCTTCATAGTCATAGTTAGCTATTTGCAAATGAAAGTTCTTTGTATTATTTTTAGGACGGTCTGACGGTTGTGTAATTATGTGTAGCACTAGGTTAGGTCATAGTACATAGTTTAGTTATGTTATGTACTATAAGCCAACTTAGCCAACATATATTTTGCTGTTAACTATAGGATTATATATTCAATATTCTAAATTCCAATACAATACAAATAACTAAATATATAAGGAAATTTCAGTATTAGTATTACTAAAAAACTCACCACCTAGCTATCAACTATAGTTGATAGTTGTCGGCTATAAGGTATTAGAGAATATAGAGAACGGGAAAATAATAATGAAACTTGGGAGAGCAAAGAAGTGGGTTCGGTGCAAAGGAAAAGGATTGAGAAAATTGGCTTACCGGAGTGAAGAAAAAACCGAATTCGGGTGGAAATGTGTTGTGTTACACTTTCTTATCCAGCAGTCAGGTGCCTGCTCGCTTCCCCGTCAGAAGAGACCGAATGAGAGATCTATTCTGTATTCCACTTTCCTTGGATTCGAAGCCGACTCCTACCGAAAGCATAGCCAACCAACGTCATTCTCATTCACGGCAATTGAAAACATGTGAGAGTTTGACGGAACGAAATGTGAAATCATGAAATACCACTACTCTTCCTTGCCGGCGCATGAGATGCATGCAAGCTCAGCTTGAGCTGATGCTGCATCCATATCCATACATATCCACACTTTTCATTCATTCATGATTTAATGATTAAAATCATTAACATTTAAATGGATTGAATGGGAAATGATTAAAAGAAGGGTAGTTTCATGCCATTTGCATATCCAGATGAAAATGTAATAAGTATAACTAAGATTTGCATACACAGTATAAATGTATAAATGATGAAATGAGCAGAGAGCAGGATTATTTATTGCCTATATTTATTACTTACGTTACGTATGTAAAATTGGTTTATAATATATAGCCATATCCATCATTGATAATTGCCGATAATGTTCCTAAGAATTTATTCAATTAAACTCTACATATTATACTTAGTAATTTTGATACAAAGTATTTTTCAGCAAAAATACTCGAAATACATACAATTGATATGAAAATTCTCTGACACAACACAAGGTTAGCGCATGCAGGTTTTCCAAAATTGTCCAAAAAATATAGGATACTTAATAATACAGAAAGATGAAGCTTAAAGTTGAGCTTTGAACTCAGTAAATCAGTATTAGTTAATATGTACCTAGTTTATTAATGCCTCTGAGCTAGAACTTAAACACGGGGTAATGCTACATGAAAGAAAACTGGATTAGTATCCTAACTAACTTCATTTTGCATTGGTAATTTCCAGTAGACCATGATTTGTACAATACCAAACCAGAAAAGATTGTTGTTAATGTACAAATAATATTAAGGAAAACGGAAATGCTAAATATCTTAGAATATTGGTAACCTATTATTGTTAATTCGATGGTCTTGTCTTTCGTTTCAAAACAGGAAATGCCACTAAAATGCAATTGTTAGCAATTTGCTATCAAATATTTTTCCTTATTGCGTAAAGACTTAGGTATAGTAATATTATGGCAAGCTCCAATATATTTATAGCATCAGTTTGATCTTGATGAAATTCAGTATGGGAAAAATAGGACACGAAATGAATTTTTATATTCATATTAAAACTTATTTATTGACTATTTCAATGCGCTCGCTTGATCCGAGCAGTGACTGTCGACTCTGTTGATAGAAATTGTTCTTAGATGTAATGCAATTTGTTAATTTCATAACTATCAATAGTAAACACGAACATAGTATAACAACTAATCTATATATATACTTTACTTAATGTAGATCAATAAGGAAGTAAACTACAAACCACATGCCAAATACACTAAAGTAGGTACAGGTACGTGTTTGGCATTGATGTTGGTACTAATGGTGCTGTAGAAACTGTAGAATGAATATAATTGAATTATGCAACTCTATGCAATTGATATTTTCTATATATGCAGAGCGTACAGAGTTGCACCAAACCTTAATGGAGATTTTACATGAAAAGTTGCATTATTTTAAATACGAAATAATGTATAAGAAAACTAAGAATGTTAAAACCATTTGCTCTTCATAGCTTTGAATTTTGTCATAGTCAGCATTACACTATCAGATATTTCCATCGCAGTTTTTGTTTGTCCATAGTAATCAACGAATTCGCCATCTGGGTTAACCAAATAGATAATGATAGTATGGTCCACCTAGAAATCAAAAAAAATTATTGAGAGATAATAATATACTGTTTAACATCATTGCTCTAAGGAAAAATCTTCCTAAGAGAAGTAATTTGAAGTCTGACTTACTATATAGTCGTCTTCCTGGTCTCTAGGTCCAGCACTAAAATAGACCCGGTAAGCTTTACATGCCTGAGCTATTTGTTCAGTAGTCCCAGTCAGTCCAATTATCTTTGTTGAGAACTCCTTTATATATTTATTTACCGCTGAGACACTGTCCCTTTCAGGGTCCACAGTTATGAATAAAGGTTGAATTGCATCCAGCTCAGGGTCCCCACCTTCAATGACAATTCAATTATTAAAATAAAATAAATTAAAGATGAAAGAAATAATGATATCAATAATCAAACTGCAAGCTGATTTAATAGGCATAAGTACCAATTATGTCAGCAACTTTAGCCATTTTCTCCATTTCTTCAGGGCAAATATCTGGACAGTGCGTAAATCCAAAATAAATCATCAGCCACTTTCCAGCAAAGTCTGAACTTTTGCAAGGTTTGCCATTGTGGTCAACGAGATCAAATGTGCCTCCGATAGACGCTTTCCCCAACGCCTTTCTTCTTTCCTTTGTTATTGCTGCAATAATGAATTAAATTAAATTAAAGTGATGCTGCCCATGCCAGTATCATAACCCACTTTTCATATATCATAATTTTATTTAGATGTGTATGTGTAGGAAATTCCAAATTATTCACTTTTTACCTAACTCTTTTTCATGTTTCAAAAACATCATAAATCCAACCATGAGTCCTCCAAGTACCCCAGCAACAGTGACACTTCTCCAAGAAATGGGGCTAGCACCTCCAGCTTTTATTCCTCTTCTTCTTGGCGGTAGTGTCTTGTCTTCATCTTTGGCTGGCGATTCAGTGGAATACTTAGCAATCTGAAACTGTATTTAAAAGTATTTACTATTTATAATTCAAAAAGATAGAATTAAAACCATTTGAAATAACTGTCTATTTAGGAATATTAATGAAATATTGCGAAATTGCGATTCGTGTTTAACTGTCGTCATTCATGGTATGATTATTTAACTGGCTATAGATAAGTTATAGAAAGGATGGTTATTGAAAAGACGGTGCAATAGTTTCTTACCTTTATATTGCTGCTTGCAACTTTCGATAGTTGTTCATAATTTGGATACTTTAAGAGACCCTTCGAACCACAAGCACAAGTTAGGGATTTGAAATTTCGATTAAATGTTTCATTAATTTTTTTTGCCAGCAGTCTATTTGGGTATCTGATGCCATGACGGACCAATGCAGACATCATTCGAAATTCTCATAAACACAACTTTTCCAAGAGACTTGTAAGGGGGAAGGAATGTTTGAGAGCCAACAACGGAAGT
>JAQFYC010000928.1:0-42987 GCA_034694165.1 Tomocerus mixtus
CGTTCAATATGAACAGATGCGAATCAAGCGCGCGTCCGTCTGATTCATATTCTAACCATTGAGTCCTCCTTAAGTATGTCCACTCGGGTGTCTTTATTGCAGGATTTCCAAAAGTGAGCACACAAAAGAGATGGACATCGAAGGCGACCATGTAAAATTGACGATTATTGAACCTCCCTGTCTGGAGGGATACGAAAAAATTAGGAAGCAAGTGTATTCCAAGGTGAAATACATTTTCTGAAATAGCTTTGATTTTGGAATAAAATAAAAACTACCCTAAAACTACGATTAAAAGTCGCCATAGTTAGCCCGCTCTAGTGACACTAGTGAGTGTAATGTTACATAACTGTAATAAATACTAGTAGTAAGAGAATTGTTTAGGTTTCGATTTATTTTCGAAATTAACTAATTTGATGTTTGCTTGTAAAAAATATATAATAACTTTACTTCACTGAATTTTAATTTCTTCTATTCTTCTATCTTCGTTAACCATTTGCCAATAAATCCAGTCCAATTGAGTTGCTGACAGCTTTAAAATTTTATTTAAATTTTGAAGGTGTTGTTGACAACTCACCACGAATACAAAGCCATCAGTTTTGGACCTCATCTTCTAGATAATTCTATAAACTGTTTTTGTAGTTGAAAAAAGTCGATTCATTTGTTGGCTTTCGGAGCAAAAGTTTTCATTGGTTTCCCTATGGTCTCACAATGACCGTATACGGTAAAATGACTCTCATGAAGGTAGGTCTTAGTTCTCAATGAATCTGCATTTTCTGGTTTTTGTCGGTCACGTGAAATTTGGAATAAGAATTTTTATATTCACTGCGCTACTCTGACGTCATAATAGCGCAATTTTCTGTCCTCTCTTTGGCTGGTTTGAATAAACAAAAGTTTTGTAGACGAACTATCTTATCTAGTATCTACCTTACCTTAGACCATATTTCAGAATATCTTGTGCCAGGCAGGCTTTGAATATACCTAGAAGCGACGACAGCGCTTTTCATAATTGCTAACTACTGATGATCAACCAGCATAATTTGGAAATAATCAATGGAAATACCAAATAATTTGATAATTTGATCTTTTCGCAGACTCATTGCTTTATTGTCTGCTTTGCGCTAAATAATCCGAGTTCGTCGGCCAACATTGAATTTCGTTGGCTTTCCGAGATCCGAGAAAACAATCCTGACACCCCCATTGTTGTCACAGGTTATAAATTCAAAAACTATGCGGCAATTTGTAAAATCCTCAGTGAAAATAAACAAAGCAATTGTGTAGGCATAACAAGATTTTGTTTTCTCTAAAGGTACCAAGTTGGACTTACGCAGCACTGCGACGAACGCAGTTCCTCCTGAATGGGGAAGGAAACTCAAGAATAAATTCTGTATCCAAGCAGTTCGAGAATGCTCAGCCAAATCTCCTGAGAGCGTAGATAACGTTTTTGCAGAAGTTTTTGCCGCAATGCGGAAAAGAAAGGAAGACAAGAGGAGTAGCTGCAAACCTTCTTGAAAAAGTAGAATTTTCATTAAATATTTGGAAAAATTAACTTAAAAGTTGTTATCGAAATCTATTATAAATTATTTTTTTTGTAATTTTTCATCAATTCACTTTGGCAAGATTGGGTGTACCGTTCAAAAGTTATTCAGTTTTTTCGTCATAACTAAAGCATAATGCATGGTCGATTGTATGCGTGCTTAGTACTGCATGCCGTGCATGCTAATATGCTGCTACAGTACATGGTGAGTATAGTTACAATATAGATGTACCCCCTGTACCCCTTGGGGTGGTCCGATTTGGACCATTTTTGAACTCGTTCGAGTTATGATATCAATGAACATGTATGCAACCTTTAGTTGAAATCCGTCGTATACTTTAAACGTTATCGTGTATGCATACAGACATACAGACGAAAGCTTATTATCCAGCTTCGCTGGTAATAAACCATGGCAATGGGTGTCCAACTGTATTGACAGTGGACATTCGCAGTAAAACTCAGTGGACGTGCTTGGTGCTTTGTTGATGAAAATAGTTTAAATGGCATATTAGAGACATTTAATACGAAATTCCCACAAAATCTCACATTACCCCACGCATGGGGTAAATTGAGATTACTATTTGGATTCCTTTTGCCAATACCTTTAAAACGATACCCCACTTGTCATATGTTTGCATTTAAAAAATAAGTTGGCGTTGCCAGAACTCCATGGTGGTGCGGCCAATTTGGTCCGAAAACATTGACACGATTACTTTTAACCTCCTATTTCGAATTCTGAAAACAGAATTGAAAAAAGTGGACGCGTTCAAAAGTTAGTGCGTGGAAACGACCTCAATCTTACAGACAGAAAATAATGATGAAATGTTAATGTATCATGCCGATAAAGAATAACAACAAAAAGCCAGCAATACGGAATTTATACCTAGGTAATCCAATTTTTTCAAGCCAGGGCCCTACAGTCTAGGATAGCTCTGTCCATCCTGTTTGGTCCGCTTATTATGCATCGTCAGGTACATTATCATTTCGCCATATCTGCCTGGAAGTGTGGACGTCCGCGCTCTAACTTTTGAACGCGTCAACTTTTTCGAATTCTGTTTTCAGAATTCGAAAGAGGAGGTATAAAAAGGTATAACTTTGTCAGCGTTTTTGAGCAAAATCGGCCACAACCCCATGGTGTTATGGCCTCGCCCACTTATTTTTTTAAATAGAATCATGGCAAGTGGGGTAACATTTTTAAAGGTGTTGACGTAAGGAATTCAAATATGAATCTCAACTTACCCCATACATGGGGCACTGTCAGATTTTGTGGGAATTTAGTAATAGTGTCTCTAATATGCCATTTGAACTATATTCATCAACAAAACCGGTAGTTTAGCAAAAAACATTTAATAATTTTTTGATGACGGCGGTACATTGAGACACCCGTTTGCACGGTTTATTAACTTGTTATTTTCTCAGAACTGAATAGAAAGGTTGAACTAATTGTAAGTTTGCTGAACTCTGTCCTCATGACATCATGCACAACAATGTTCTACTAGAATATGCCCACTATAGTATGTGAGGATGGAGGGGACACCGTTTTCAAAGCCAAAATGGTTTAAGGTAGGTATGCAAATAAAAAAGATGAGAAATCAATGAAATGGTAATTAAATGATTATTTTTGGAAACGTGAACAATTTATTAACCCGAAAGCTACAAACATGACACCTGAAAAAGTTGATTTGGTAGATAAAACTTGAAAAAAGTATCCATTGACAAAATGTCCGTTGATTGAACAACAATAAGGTCAAATCCTTATCGTTATAAGATGTAGTAGTACATTATCATTAGCTAAGAGTGATTCCTTCGATTCAAAGATACAAATAACAACAACAACGGTGCGTATGTGTTTGTGTGTGTTTGCGTATGTTTTGTGTGTGTGTGTGAATCTTGTCCGCTCCATTCATTTCATGTGGCGACATTATTGACCTTGCTTGATCTCAATCACGGTCTACAAACGCAAGTAGTAGTTGACGATTGAGTGAGCAAACTTCGTCCTGTACACTTTACCCCCGCCCCCACACACACATAATACAACATCACTCACTAGCATTTAGTGCCCCTCTATTGTACCCTAAGTAATTACTGCTCATTAATATTGTTATTGTAAGTTAGGTAGGCATAATAAGTATATTATAGGTAGTAGGATTAATCGTGAGATTAATTTACATCGGTAGTATAATATTTAAGGTATCCTTACTTTTATGGTTTTAGTTAATCGCAAGTTATTCATCACTATCAACATTCGCAACAACAACAATTCTCGTGTTTTAATTAATTATAGTATTTACCACCTATTAAGTTAATTATCAATGCATTGTTACAGAGATATTAGTCGTGGTGTGGGTGGGTTTGTCTAACTATGTAGTATATTATGTGTCTGTGTTTCATTCAGTAATTATTTAGATTATTACCTATTTAAAATTAGATACTTAGATAATTGATTAGAACTAACACATTTAAAATTTGCCTTTAGCTATTACACTAATATACTTACTACAGTATTTAATAATTATTCGTAGTTGCAGTAGTAGAGTCTTAATAAATATTTAACTATTATTATCATCGTCATCATCGAAAAACCAATCAAAAGTAAAAATATCACAAACGAGATAAAACATTCCGTATAACAAAGTCCTATTTATTATTCCGACGCACCTTACCAATCTGACTGCTCAAGGAACCCCAATTCTCGGGCAACCCATCGAAGGGAAGAAAGTTAAGATGCTTATTACATGACTGTGAGAAAGTAATTGAGGGGATGCTCATCTACTTGCTAATATAATACCTCATCTATATTTCCCTGTGGAAGGATTTCTTGAGCGATCGGATTTTATTAAGACTCTGGAAGCTGCTGTCTGTTAGGGGATGTAGGGTTAGCTACTACGGAATAAACACTGTTCAAATGTACACTATTACTGTTTAATTAATAAGATATCTTTACCTAATTATATTTAGTTACTGCTCTAATAATTTCACAACGCACGCCTCACTTCAAGTAACATGCGGTATTTTATTGACTCCAACTTGGTTTCGACTATATATTGTGTAGGTCATGCACACCGACTGTAGGATAGTTAATTTCCCCAACCACACTTCAAAAAACAGTTTTTACTACTTAATTGTAAAATAAAGACTAGTTCAGTTACTTAGTTTTCATAATAATAAATGAGCTTAATAATTAGTCGCCTTTTTGCACTACTTAATTTACATATTTAGGTACCTATATTATTTTGCTATTTATGTAGGTAGTTAGGCTGATAGATAGGTAAGGTGTCCCTTAATTTGTAATACTAACACTACTACTGTTAGTCTTACTATGAATTATGAATCTACATTGCAGCAAACATCATTATAGTATCCAGCACTCGGCACACAGACATTTTAGGGAAATATTATTTAACCCTAGTAGTATCAAAGGTTTTAACTACCATACTCTACCAAAGGGATACAAATGTAACCCAAGCACATAAACACTCTGTTGCTTGCTTGTTGATGAGGCACATTTGTACCCATCACAAAAAGGGGACGTTCATGGACACTGAATTAGAATATTCTATCGTACTAGCTTTCCTTAAAAATTAAGATTTAAAAATACTTCGTTCGATGCTGCATGGATTTTTGTAAATTGCAGTCATGATTTTAATGTTTTTGCGCAAATAAAGTATGTAATTAATAATTAATATATACAGCAAAAATAGTTATTCAGCTCCCTATGGGGATCCCCTACTTTTGATAGTCGAAATGGTTCCTTATGGCGATCCCCTTACTTTTGATAATCAAAATGGATCTATATGGAGATCCATCTACTTTTGATAGTCAAAATGGGTCCCTAATCCTCTTTCTTTTAATGAAGATGGGTCCACATGGTGATTCTCTTGCTTTTGATAGTGAAGATGGAGCCATATGGTGATCCTCTTACTTTTGATAGTGAAGGGGGATCCCTATTGTGATCCTCGTACAGCTAGCTGTATGTAGCTGTCTGAAACAATGCCCACAACTATCTAAAAATAAGTTGGGTACTTTTGTACCCCTTTGGTAGAGGAAGGGTTAAAGGTTTTAGTTTAGCCCTACAGTCTTACTCGTATCGTAGCGCTGAGATTCCTACCTGTACTCTGTACTGAATCAGTTTATTCATTCAAAGATTTAATTATGGATATTCAAAACACATTAAGATGAACATAGAAACCTCGCATAATCATAACGTGGCGTTACACGGGTTAATAAATATCAGTTGCAATTTGCAGTCGTTGATAGACATCCCACAAATTAGTTTTTAAATTAAGTATGTTGATTGGTATAACTTACAACTACTAGATATATTATTATGGCACACGCACATCTACTCTACCACATTCTGCATAGCTGCAACTAACAGTGAGACCCTATTCGGCTCGAATGCCCGTATGATATGGGCTGTAACATTATAAATTATGAACAAGTACCTAAGAATGGACTTTCACTTGTATGCCCAATTTAGTGAGACCACAGATAGTTACATATTATATTGTATACTCGTTAGAACATGTAAAGTAGAAAATATTGGTGGCTATTGCTTAGAAATTAGGATAGTAATCTCTATACTTGCTAGTCGTCCAATCATTATGTTCGCTGTGCAAAAAATTATCTTTGAATAAAGACAGCTGAAGACGATCCCAATGCAAATTGAGCTCTCTATGCGAGAAAGATACGTATAATAATGACTAATTCACAAGTTTTTCTACTTTGCCCACTTTTCATCCAATATAATATGTATATACCTACGTATTGTAGATGACAGTTTAAGTTTGAATAATTCCTAAAGTTTCAAACAAAGGCTGATCATTTTTATGCAGTCCATCTTTTAAGTTATTTAGCCGCCATACTTGTTGACATACCCTTACTGGGCAGAGGATTAAGATGCTAAATTAACTCCACTAAAACTACATATTTGGGTAGTCGAGATGGGAGCAAATCGAGAATCCCAATCTCCTTTTCGATAATTCTCTATATCTAGAATCATACGACGAAATACATCAATTTTCGAGCTAAATCAAAAACAGTACGGATCGACATGTAGATAAAACGGTTTCAAAAAATGAAGTTGGAGACAAAATAGTTATCGGTCAAAAATATTCAAAAAAAGTCCCATATTATGAATCATAGTTTATTATGTTTTAAGTTGTAAATTCTGGTTTTTAAACAAGCAATCTGATGACTTTGTAAGTTTAAACACATCCTATGAATTTATCAAAAAAAAATTCTAGACGAAGACACAAAAATGCTTTTTCGAAAAACTTTCAACATTAATTGATATCGAGACTTTTGAAAAAATAAATATGTTGCAGCCCAACAAATATAAACAATAGTACTTAATAAATTATTTGGAGACATATCTTAGCATGTAGTTTCCCAAGCAGCACAGCCGTACCCAGAAATCAGTTTCGGAGGAGGCAGAAAATTTTCAAATGCCAATAATCGCGCGGAGCACAAAATTGTTGGCATTTTTAGGCCACATTTGGACTTCAGATAAAATTGTTGCCATATTTTACTTTTTCTGGACTTCGGAGTGGGGAGGAGGGGCTATTTTAATGTCCTTCGTGCAAGACCAGCTAGAGTGTTAGCTGAACCGAACAAAGTATAAAGTTTTACAATTAAACCTAAATTACTGCCCACAAAGCTCCACCTGCCCTGGTACAGCAATTGCCAAGCAGTGGTAATGACATATTAAAAACATTGTTTGCCTCAATTTTAGATACACATTTATGTGTTAAGAAAAGTTATATGACTCGACTGCGACTAGATATCTCCTTATAGCTACCTATTTCTCCATCTAGTATAGTGGTTGATTTATTTTAAATAGCAAACGTTATTTTCAATGGCTCTACAAAAGCTACACATACACGTGGTACAAAGTTCAATATAGTAATTTCGATATTAATTATAATTCCAACAAGTAAGTGACATAGAGAGACAGACTTATAAGTCGTTGTAGTGCATGCTTATTAATCCTCAGCGCACAATTCTACATTTATTTTGACGAATAAGAATACTGCTCAGCGGCGCCTTGTCCAAAAAGTTGAGTACAAGATTACAAAACGTATTAAAAGGATTGCGACGATGCTTCTATTTATTTACTCTAGCTTATATGGATTTATTGTTTAGTAAATAGTTAGCTAGTACGTAGTATCTAAGTAAGTAACTAATTCAAGGGTAATTGTATGCGCACTCTATCCAAATATTATGTCTTATTATTTTACAGGTTCGGTTGCTATTTTTGTTGTTAAAACTCGCTTGTTATGCTCACAATATATTAGCTACTTATTATGTAATGTATGTACTCTATATATCTATACGCATAACCTTAATTCATTAGTCCAAAGATAAATTTAACAATTCACTCTCCCTCCCCACAATATAAAAACAATCGAGGAAGTACACCAAATATTCCCTTACAATAAGTAATGTTATCCTAACTAATTATTTGATTTACTTAGCCACCAACTTTGGTTATTTCTTCCTTCTACGTAACTATACAGAGCAGCTTCATTATTACACCGTCACCTTCTTTTATAAAAGCAACGGGCAGAGGCACAGCCACTAAATTGGTTAAAAGTGTCGGTAGTCAGTAGTACGTACAATAATGGTTGGGTTAGATGGGCAGATATTTAATAATTTCCAATGAGATATCCTAAAATGCATTAATATCTGATGTGAGTAGTAACTATCCATTTAAGTAGGTACCTATGTATGTATTTATAGTACCTACACCTACTTACATTTTGTAGTACTATTTAAGCAACCACATGTGGAAGGTCATTTACTATTTCAATTCACCAATAAATACCTATAGGTATTGACGACGCATAGTTTATTGTACTTTTAATTATCCCGTATTCCATTAAGCTACACAGCTAGCGACTATGCTGGTCGCTTGACTACTGCCACCGATTATTTATTTATTTATTACCATTATATTATGCGTCCAAGTATTATAGCAACATCTGAAAATGTCCTTGCGTCCTGTAGCTATTTACATCAGCGATAAGATATCAAGTATTAATATTTCGCAGAAAGTAATTACCATGGTTGGTCGGTTGGTTGGTTGGTTGGTTGGTTGCAAGCAGAGTTATTAAGTTCGATTGTGGGAGACCAGATTGATGAACGTATCCATGGCATAGGGGCGTGGGATAAAGAGGGTCAACTAACAGAATTTGAAAGTTCCTAGTTTATGAAGGGCATTTTCTGAGACTCACTTGCCACAAATTGATAAGCAACAAAACAAGTGGCCCAATTTAAGATTGGGTTTTAAGACTGGGTAAACCTGGGTATCATTGAGGGTGTCAGGATCCCGAAGCCGGTATTAAATATACTAAAATTTCAAAAGAAACTTAAATAATTTTAAAATGACAATCACGATTGACTGCTAAAAAGTAAATTGTATTGTTGCCAATGAAAACATAATTTATTTTCAGCTTTGAATAACATGAAACATGAGCCCCAACTTCAATTTGGTGAAACTAAGAAAAGTGACCATGATTAAGAAGGAGAATTACAAACAAAAATTACAAAGTGTCATCCTTCCAAAGTTAAAGAACACTACTTCTGTATCACCACTTATTATCAAGTTATTGTTACTGCAATGATATTTTTCAAAATTGTTGCAACTTGATAATGGAGCGTGTGCGGGTGGGCATTGACGATGGTGCTAGTCGGGATGGGTTCCATAAACTGCATATTATAAATTACACTTCATGCCCGGCCGCGCCAGCCACTTATAATTCATAATTTAATACGTGGCTGATGCACGGCCTCCGCACTCGCATAATTGTAATTCTCGGCTACGAATCTCAATAGTAAAAACGCTGGCGCGTGCGCGCGCAGCTCTTTTACTATTGAGATTCGTAGCCAAGAATTATCCAATTATATAGAGCGGATTCTGGGGCGTAACGGAACTGGAGCAAGTTAACCTTGCCTTCTATGTGCTCCACAGGGTGATACTTTACTATGGTGTTCAGAAAAATGAAACCGCACCTCTCTGTAGTATACACCCCATTATGAGTGAGTGGTTTCGGTAATGTAGTGTAGTGTGTAGTGTATACTGTACACAAATAGTTAAATCTTCATAAAATTATTAACCATTTTGGGAGTGTGTTTGGTGGATGTGTGTGAAATGCATTTTTCATTATAATATATTTATAATATTTGCTGTTCAAATTATCGTTTGGGAAACGGACGTCATCTTTTTTTATCACTTTGCAAGAAAAAAAATAAGGCAAAGAATTTAAATAAAATATAATTAGATGAAATAGCACATCAAAGTACAAAGTTTGCAAATACTGATATAAAGCGTAGTGGGTCAGAGTGAGCATGCATAATATGTATTAGCTCAAAAAATGAGGTTTTTTCTCATCACTGGCTGTCAATTAACCATAAGCTGGGCACCCAGAACCCAAAATTTCCAATCAACACAATTAATGGTCATGCTTCTCAAAATAATCTCATAAGAAATATTTGTGGGAAAATGGGAAGCCCACAAGAATTGTGTCGCTGAAAGGAAGCCGATTTATTATCTTTATTAACTAACATCAACTTATTTTCGTCATGCAAATTATGTTATTTAAAAAGTGGTATGATATATCAGTTATCTCTGGCTCACTGAGAATTTTCTTTATAGTTGTTTGTAACAATGCCTTCTTGGCTTGGTGCATTATATTGTGAATGTCATAATATTTTGGTTGTATTATTATATAGCTGCGAATAAAACAACTAAAATATATGCAAACTCGTACCGCATGCAAAATGTACGTGCTTTTCTTAACAATACGCAAAAATGTAGCAAAGAAACGGGTCCAACTAAACGACAGGTATTAGCATGAATGGAAAACAATAATATGGGAGAAAATGTGATCTTATGATCTGCAAATGAGGCTAGTAAGTTGAAATTAATTGCAACCAGTGGATGAGGAGAGGATCGTGCAAATTAATGACTGTTAATTCCAAAAGGGTGAAAGGAACTGGGGAATTGTGAATGAGTCAAATAAACCAGCAAAATGAAATGTTGTTTACCAGCAATAAAAAATAAAACACAAGTAGATCAATCAGTACTAAATTCTTTATAACCATATTATATGGAAAAAATATAATTCCACAACAATGAGGGAAACAAAGGCGTCATAAACAAAAAAATAGCCAAAAGATAATAAAATTCGCCCAAGACATCAAGACGTTATTATACAAAATTCTTCTTCGTAGATGTATATTTATGTGTCTGCTGTACTAAAATAATACAATGTTAATATTCATTATTGTATGACCTCATTCTAGTTAAATACCTGAAATGTATTCTATCAGTATTGTATATATATATATATATATATATGAAGTGTGTGTGTGTGTTTTCTAATAATAGTAGTTAGGCTCTCATATTACTCGTACATTGCAATATCATATTTATATTATTGCGTTTGTATGTAGTAAGAATTACAAAAATGAAATAATATGAATTCTATACGTTGCTATATTATGTACTGTGTTGGGCATCATAATAACTAAAATTAGAATAATAATAATAATATGCGTAAATAGAACTACATAGACTAATAATGTGTGTGTGTGTGTGTGTGTGTGTGTGTGTGTGTGTTGTGTATGTATATGTATATCATAAGTTTAATAAATGAATAATTACTTAGGACTCATTATTAGTAGATACTATTAAGACACGATTCACCAAAAATTGATGGCACCACAATGTGAAACAACAACAACATCTACAAAATACAAACGCTACTTATCAAAACAAAACGTCAGGACGATTCTTTTTAAAAATTGAAATGAATTTTGACCAAAAACATGACTAGGCGTAGATTTAATTGCTTACACGACGAAGTGCTCGGCACGGTCACACCCGCAAGCACGCGCGCGAGTAAGCCGAATTGCAACCCACCAACAGCAACCAATCAACTCACTTTCCCATTGTTTCTGTTGCTCACACATTATTAAACGCACATTTTGAATATTGCTCACTCAATCCGACACTTTATAAAACCATTCTTGTTCTCTGGGGAAGTTTGATCCATACGTCAATTTAACTTGTGTACTTTCGGATATTGTTTATGGGGAACTTGTTTATAAATTGGAGATTACTTCAATTTATTTCCTTGATCGGTTAGGAGGAGTGGAACTCATTCGGCCATTCGTTCGAACGCGGAACCAGTGCCTTAATAAACATGTCTTCGCTTATCCGCCCAACTTATCCATAATTGTCATTACTGCCCACTGCCCAACCAAAACTTATTAGCTCCTCCCACTCGTACTGTTACCATCAGACAGGTTTTCTGCACTTTTTCAATGAGTTATAATTTAGTATTGTTGATCTCTTGCAAGCAACTAGTGCAAATCTTGCAAACATCAATTTCTGTGAGGTTCAGCTGGTTAAAGATGACGATGTTTTTTACTATTGCTGAGCTCATCCTACGTCGGGTTTTGTCCATACTTTCCGAGCACCCGATAATAAGGATGGCTATAATAGTATAATAGCTATAATAGTAATGTTGGTCTTAACATCGTGGAGTTTGAGCGAATTGGGAAGCGGGCAATCGAATTGTGACTCGTGCTGAGTGCTAGTTTGATGTTTCGGTCGGATGCAGTTATGGATCTATGCTGCTGCCCACCCACTGCATTCCTCAGCTCATTTCTCCGTTATTCTCCCGCTTTGACTACTTCGTTATCTCCACAACACGTAAATGTCCCTTTACCCTTCTGTGTAAACTGATCCTTGATCTCTACCGAGCACAATACGTAATTTATACGCAATAAACCTGATTATTGGCCACTCATCCAATTCCGTCGAAATAATTGTTGCAGAGAAGCACTTGTAGTAAGACTTGTAGTGTGGCAATTGTGGATGGGGACTCATTTTAGTCAAAACGGTTGGATATCTCGACATTCGTGGATGAGTCTGCTGCTGTGAGAGGAAATGAGGCAAGGCGGAGGGTCACATTCCCAGTGCCTAATAAACAGCCAGGTAGATATTTAATTGTCGGTTGGCGGGCCCATTTCTTGCTCAGTTTCAGGCTAAATCTCTCAAATGCAAATCTGTTCCAAATCCCAAATGCAGAAATAACGGCAAGACAACAGGAACAAACCCAAAAGCAATTACTCCTATCTCTGCCCCTTCATCCACACCAAAATAAAATATTCATCCCAGTCACGTGATCTCGTAGTGAAACCCCACTTTTGTAAAATAAAAATATATCCAGACCATCATCACTTCACTACTAATGATAATAATAATAATATATTATTATCTTACTCGACTTATTAATTTATTTAGAATTAGCATTGCATATCTGGAGTGGAGATTGGAGATGGTGCCACTAGTAACTCCCCAGCTCGGCCCCACCTTCTTCCCCACACAACACTATAAATACAGTATAGTCCCAGCCCAGTCCCAATACAAATAAATAATGTACTGTAATGCAGGCTGTAGTGTAGTCACGGTAGTGCAGTCGCAGTGGGTGTAGGTTTACAGGGGGAAGCAAGTGACCTCATTCCCCATAGAAAAATAATCACCCTGTGGTAACATACAAGGCTGTTACTATCATACTATCTGTACTTCTTCCTGTTTGTTATTACAGGGTGATTATCTTTCTATGCTCGTTTCCAGAACATGCGCAGTGACCAGTTACATTATAATTATAAACATGTACATTTTAGTGATTACTATAATTATTTACTAGTCTATCGTCTATTTTATTCATCTCACATCCTTCCCTTCAAATCTGGCAGAGTTTATTATTGAATACCTTCAATAATAAACCTACTAATAAACCTACCTAACAACTTAATTACTAGGATTAGTTAGTTGTTGACATATTATTGCACTCCACTGCACTATGTACAGTATGTTATGTTGGTTAGTGCCTACTATGTACAGAAATTGGATTTTGATTGTCTTATCCGCTCCTAATTTTACACAAGGAGTTATTAAACATACAAAACAGTATTAAACAGTATTACCTACTAGTTAATTACTACACTACGCATGTCAACAGGTCAACTCTTTCTTTTTAGGAGGAACAGGTCGACATCAGCTCCTCTCACTACTCTTCCTACTTTTTCAAACCCAGTGATGCTGAAAATCACAATGGAAGTCAATTCCGCCCCGACAGACATCACATTCCTTGCTAAGTAACCATCAAGGGATCCTATGAACACTGATTTTTCATTTTGGTTATAATTTCCTGCCAGGAAATGAACCATACAAAATTGCATAAAAGGGAGCAAGTCAGTCAATATGTAGATTTTGATGATGGCGGCGTGGAGTGGTTGTCGGAAGAGACATTTTTGGCTTTGTGACCTCGACCAATGAAAATGAAGGGCGTAAGATTGTCGAGGGACAATCCGAATGGACATGGAATTGCCCCTCTCCATATTTCACAAATGGGTTACAGAGAAATCCT
Source organism: Tomocerus mixtus (assembly GCA_034694165.1). Classification (NCBI taxonomy): domain Eukaryota; kingdom Metazoa; phylum Arthropoda; class Collembola; order Entomobryomorpha; family Tomoceridae; genus Tomocerus; species Tomocerus mixtus. The sequence goes on from JAQFYC010000928.1 coordinate 13,978, forward strand.
TTAAAATTTGGTATCTTCAGTTCTCAATAGGAACTTATTATTGTAAGAGCGCCTTACACGTTTCCTACCTTTTCTTCAATGCTATATTTTCCTCTCTTCCTAACGCTCCCCAGCTATTAATATTATTATAATGTGCATGTAGTGGTTAGTAGAACTGATACAATAGATGTGCAGTAGAGATGGGATCAAATCGAGATTCTCTCTCGATTTCAAGACGAAAGTTGGCCAACATATTTCGAAAAGAATCGATATCAAGACAAAACGGTTCAGGGAACAACCGAGATTGAGACCAAAAAATTATAGAGAAGAGACAAAATGTTCAAACCCTATTGTTCATGTTTCTACCTGTAAATTGGATTTTCTAGACAAAAAAGTTTATTACCGATTACTTTACCAGTTGAACGACATTTTGTTGTACGTATGTCCTTTTTGAGACTAAATGGAGACATATTTTTCGAAAGTGTTTCAAGACGAATCGCGACCAAGACAAAGTTTTGAAAATATCTAATCGAGATCGAGACCAAGCGGTTTCGAGGCAAATCGAGAGAGAAATAGTCGCCTGGGTCCCATCTCTAGTGAGCGGGTATGTAGATAGTAGATTAGATAGGTAGTAGAGATCGGCATCATGGGCTAAATCAAGAACCGATAGGAACAAACCTCATGAAGGAAGAGCCGAAACTCTTCAGGAAATGTCACAGTGCTAACAATTTTAGGAAACGAAACCTGCAGTGTAGTTAATTTGCATATAAAATTCTATTACAATGTCACACATTTCCCGCCAAATGACAGAATTTCCTTCAATGGCAATTATGTATAACATACAATTAGGATAAATGACCACTATATTGTAACGAGTACAGTAAGTAGTACTAATTCTACACTATTAGTCATTTAATGACTTTCTGATGGTCAATACTAACGAAATTTGAACCGATTGGATAAAGAAACGGAACCGATAATTTATTCAATTATAGGAACCGATAGAAAGATTCAAGTTCGCCGATCTCTAGTAGATAAGTATAAAGTGTTAATAGAATAGGTCATTGTCATTAGGTGTAGTAGGTATAGTCGTTCAAATATTTAGGTAGTTCCCTATATCTATTGTACGCAGTATTGGTAATTAGGTAGGTAGATTTACCAATACCAAATAGGTATGTGCAAAGTGGGTTGAGTTTGAGTCAATGAGTTTAAGTTAGTTAATTGGATAATTATTGGCTACGAATCTCAATTGTAAGAAAGCTGTGCGCACAGCGCCAGCGTTTTTACTATTGGGATTCTGTAGCCTAGCCGACGATTATAATAATTCGACTGCGGAGGCCGTGCTACAAATTATCAGTTAAAACTGTTATCAGTTAAAGATTATTTATAGCTAATAAGATAATGTAATTTGCGATGCTTACCTAGGTTAGTTCCAATCTTAAAAAATACCTGCCCACTAGTACCCAGAGTACCCACCCATTACTCATTAACACCCGACACCCGACCCCAAGGTTACTAACACATTTCGTAAGACATAATAGAGTTTCACGTGTTGTGCCACTTTGCGACAGATATATTGAGGGAACCGCACACAGCATTTTGTCATAGCATAAATGAGTGCACATTTAACTTGATGTAAAAGCAGGCATTGCCTGAGGGAGCGGGAAGCCAACCAATATAAATGTTATACTGTAGTTGCTAGCCTCATTATCTGCTACCACCATTTAATCAAAGTGACCTGATTGCCGATCTAAATGTCGTGCTATTAGTTTTTAATTTTTGACAATTACAGTAGGCATCTATTTACGAGTGGGTATTTATGTCTGTGAGATACCCATTAGACAATTTCAAGTCGAAGAGCAGTCTAAATGTATGTACAGTAATAGTAAATAAATATTATGATTATCATGCAGTCAATAGTTAGTAGTAGTAATTAATAGGTAGGTACTATTCATTTAAACGTTGAGTGGGATATACTCATTTGATTGTTGCAAGTTAGGACCTACGTAGATGCTACCTTTATTACTATTAACCAACTCACTTACTCTAGTATTATGCATAGGAAATAATTATCATCTATGGGACTCAAATCGTACCAATCGTACGCTACCAACCAGCGCAGCCGCGCGGACACAAACAATACAAACGACATCCCTGCCTACAAACAGCAAACTCAAAATCCATTCATCAACCTGTAAAAGATTTTGCTAAAGACCCAATTTTGCTTCTTTCGTATTATATTATTATTACCATCCGATTACTACCTACGCTACGTCATCTACCACTTCATTTGTCAACTAGGAAAGCCCGTGAGGTACACCAAAATCACTATCATATACTCCTCGTCATTATCCTACATAGTAAACGCATCAAATACATTAAATGTTAAATAAAAACACATTCAGAGACAGGTAACATCGTTACAAATTTGGTGACTTCCTTGCTCTGCTAATGCGCATGGGTCGAATTAGAACTTTCATAATTCTCAAGTCGTCGACCCACATTATTAATAAGAAGCTGTATAATTAAGACTCTTTTTGTCTGATGAACACTAATTAACTACCTACACAACATTTCAATAATAATTAACCTGGTTTACATCTTTGATTACATTATTACGACAATTACCATCATTCGGCCCCTTTGCTCATCTGCTCTCGCCTGTAATGTGTCTGTAGTGTACCTACGCCAGCAGCCTCTTAAAATAATGGGGCAACTGGTATTTCAAAAGTCGACTTCTTATCTGTTTTTTTTTAGTTTGAACGCAACATTGGTCATTACCAATGGGGTAACTATGTAGGACAAATTAATCTACAATATTTTATTACCTACTGATGACTGAAAATTCAAATTATATGTTGAAACAAGTGCGGGGGGTTGAATAGAATAGCCTTAAATTGTTTGTTTTGGTGTCTAAAAATAGCCCGCTGTCAATTGTTTGCAACAATCGTAGGATTTTTGATAAACGATAATCATGGATTTCCTAATATGTACCTAAGTACCTATGACCTATAAATCATAATGGAGATACAACAATGTAGTTACACTGCACTACAATGTGATTACACATTACACAGTATCTGAAGGATCAACCAAAATATATGCACAATCAGCTCAGCAGATTGAGCAGATGAGCAGTGGGTGCACGAATAACTATTTTTTCACAAGTATGCCTAGTACATAAATCAACGCTCTCGTAACGTAACATCGTAAGTATAGCAAACATAATAAATAGATAATTACATTATCTAAGTAGGTAAGCTACGTAAAATAAAGATTAGTTATTGAGCTAATTGAAGCAGGCATTTTAAAACCTATTTAGATATAAAATTATTTTAAACTTAAATTCAAAATGGGAAGATTTTCCAAACCAAACGGTTAAGCAAAACAAACAAACGAATTAATAACGCTTGCCTATGTGATATAGTTGCTAATTAATTAGGCGATGATTGTTGGGAAGGGCAGAGTTTGCTTTTGCTGTTCTTTTTATTCTTCGGGTGGACTGGGCGGTGGGGAACGGCCCACTGCAGTTGTCTTTTGGCGAGCCCACACACATACTGAGTGGTGGCACTTCCTAAGTTTCGTTGGGTAGGTCATTAGTTGTCCTTAGTTTTGTTGCGAGATGCTCAACGTGGCGGTGAGCTCCCAGCAGCGGCCCAAGACGAACCGTCACAATTTTGAATGAGGAGCGCTAAATTAACTAACACGTTTTCCTATTCTAACGTTAATTGTATAGATAGCCGATGAAAAGGCAATAATCTAAAAATTAGCGGATTTGATGTCCTCTAAGAGGATACGGCCTTCTATCAACTATTACCGTTATATTAACTCTGCCCTTTGTTTGATGTCGGTGCTTCCGATTTCTTCAAATACTACATCCAATTACTCGTCTTGAAATCAACTGCGATGATCCGACCTACAGGCACATATCCAAAAGAAAACAATATATTTTAATATTTTAATTATACTTGTCCGCAATAAGTTAAAGGAGGACTTGACTAGGACATTGGAATTCACTATGTCGCCGTATTATCGGAATATTTTCCTAATTTTCCAATTCTCAGTAATAATATTATTAAATAATATTAAAATATCCAGACAATTTAATCACTGCCTATTAACAGATATGTTATTTAGAAATATTGGTACTTTATATAAATATAGTGACAATTTAATCACTGCCTATTAACAGATATCTTAGAAATATTGGTACTTTATATAAATATAGTATAATTATGTAACTATGTAAATAATGAATACTATTAATACTTTTAGTTTCTACCCTCCTAAATTAAGGAAAGGATTATTAAAACATCTTTAGTGAATATTAGCTAAAATTACTTTTCTTTTTGTTGTAAAAAACGGATATTTTCCAAACATACAATGGTAATTATAATCCAAAATTCTACGTAGAATACGTTTGTGCTACTTGCTCGTCGAGCGCATCAAATAAAAATACTAATAAATAAAAATCAACTAATTAATGTAGATTGTAGATTACTTTAGCCAACACAAAAACAAATAGTTAACCATGCCTACCAGTATGTCATAATTAGTCTCCAGCCGAGGCATACAATATTGCTTGCCATTAATTAGTCATTATCCTTCCCACGTCTATTTAATTGGATACGACTTGGCTAACTTGGAGTAAAATGTAGTAACTACATCCCGCTTCAGTGTACGGTATCAGACAATGGGGGACCAGTACGAAAGTATTGAATTGTTTTTTGGACACTTACATAAATTACTAGGTACTCTAATCTAATATTTTAACCAGCTTAGGATTTGCTCTCTGAAATACAAATATGCCTATCAAATTCAAAATTTGAAAAAGTGGAAGAATTTCAAAAGGAAATTAAATGAAAACTGAAACTATTCAATACTATTTTTGGAAAGCTGTCAAAAATTTGATATGGATGTTGGGAAAGTAATTTGTTAGATAGTAAAGAATTTTAAATATGGAAATGGTAATATTATAATATGAATATTTAAGAATTAAATTGCAATTAGAATGTTAAAAATATGTTTTATCAATCTAGAAATTAATCAGCAATGAAGAGCACTATAAATTCCCTGAATAAAATTGCATTGAAAAGCATGGACTTACATTTGACACAAAACGTAAGGTTAAGACTCCAGTCTATACTTGAGAATTAACCGCAACTAATCTTCGGTAGTAGTTAGGACTGTAAATAAAAAAAGAACAACAGATTGTAACGTGCAATGAATGAATAGAATACAATCCTTTAAAATTGAATGTAGAATTGCATATTCCATCACGCATTAATAAAACATTTCGTAAGGTCATTCAAAAACACCAATGTAGGTCTATCTTATCACCTTGATATTATTGTGCAGATAAATTATTAAAACAAGGCAAATGAATAGTATAATATGATATTGTTGGTTGTTATTACCGAAAGGGTAGAGCACGAGGACGATCAGCACCCTCTTTAACCAATGGCTTATGATATTCCCGTCCAGGACGCGAATGAATTGTCGTCCAACAATGTTCACAGTAATACTAATAAACAATCACAGTGTAAATTATTATCATGTAGCACAACCAAATCGTTCAAAGTTTTATCTTGAGATCGTTCGTGAATAATAATTTAGCAGGCTTTTAATAAGTCTTTATTGCTTGTATGAATTTGCATCAAGTTTTATTGGTAAACTGTCAAAACTGTACACTGGCTAGTGCTAGTACACTGCTAATTCCTTCGAAGATTGCATGGTGAATTTATTCCCAATTTCTCACAACATAATTGTGAAACATGACATGAATTATGTATAATAAGGGACGCGAGCATTTTTAATGTACTGGGAAAAACTTGACGTGATTGCGTAATGTAAAAACCTAGCAAATGTATTAACACACATGTCTGGCCCGGCAGGCTTTCCAGGTACCCTAATTGGAAGGCATTCAAGGCACCCGGTAGGCGAAGCTCAGACGCGGGACATAGTGGACTCAAAATGTATGGACAATTATTTTCTATGAAGGACATTTTAACAGCCATTAATCAATTCTACTAATATTGTAGACATTTAATCAATCTAAACAATATTTATCTATTTTTGTCAAACTTCAAGTTTATGAAATTGATTGCGGTAAATTACACACACTTTACAGTTTTAGCCCAATGACCCAATCTCACCTTGCCTAACCCAAACTGTTCAACTGGGTGCAGTGGGTCGGGTGAAGTGAGTGGAATTTACAATTCCCCGTTTTAAATAAAATTATTTAACTTATATATTTGATTGGCTTAGCTTATTATTTTAGACAAAGTTTACTGTCCAGCTTTAGTAGTTTGCTTAAAATGAATTCTATTTAAAACATTTTAATGTTATCTACAAAGTTTAGTTTACGATTGAATTTCATGGAAAATAAAATATGTAGATTCTATTTGAGGCATTTGAATTTTATCTAAGATAGATACATTGTATTTAGAAAAGGCTACTGTCTGTGGTCTTAAGTCTCATGCAGCAACAAGACAAGAACCGCAGAGCGCATGTAGTATAACATAACATGAGTGTATTTAAGCCTGCAGTTCTTAAGCATGCTCCTAGTCTGTCTTACAATCGGGCTGTACCACATTTACTCGACCTAGAGGTACAGTAGTGTGTATAAGGTCTATAATCTTGAAGATGTGCAATTCAATTACTCTCATTAGTTTAATTACCTGGAGACAAGTGACGTTTGCACAGAAAAATGGAGCAAATTTCCCCCCACAGCGTCCACCGCCACATTCGTCGCACAGTTGATCATCTAACACGTAGGGCTTAACCTCAACCTGGTGGTAAATAAAGATCACAATGTTAGCCTCGGTTGGTTGTGTTACTAAAATAATTTTCTACAAATTATTTCTTCTAATTTATTTATTAATGGTCGTGAGCTAGAAATCTTTAATAGTTAATTTTTTTTAAAGTCATTTTACCGAGCATCTATTGCTTTACCTTCTGACCGTAAGCAATCAAATGTTTTGGTTTGTTTAAAAGTGGATTGATGTCACATATTCGATTGCTGCGTAGTTTGACAACAAACCTTGGATTGAATTTTTTTCATTCACAATCTGATATGACTTTGTTTAACATTTTTCTTTCATTAAATGCATTAAATAACACTCTAAACATAATATTATATAGTGCAGTATACATGCACGTATATAATAAAATTAGCATCGAAAATTATAGAGTTAAATACGAGTTGGTTAATTGGTTATGGACTTTGAGTAATTTACAGACAAAATGTAATTCTATAGGAGCTTTTCTGAACTCTGAAACATCGTTATGCGTGTAAGTAAACTAAATAATAATATGCCATATAACTACACATGGATATAATTTCAATTACCAAGGATGACAAACAAAGCCAGAAACTTATGACTCAAAAAGTTTTTCAGAATCGAATACTCTCTACTGTCTCTACTCTATTTCAGCAACTAATATATACAACGTAACTGCACGAGGTCCTTTATTAAACAGTGCTTGAATCAAAGACCAAGTTTTAGTGAAATTAGTAATCAAAATTGCCACATAATACTTCATTTAAACAATATTGAAAATCTCCATATTTTTCGGCAATTGGTGTACCACTTTAAGCTGGGTATTTCATTTCATATAAAAAGACAAATTTAATTTTTCTCCATAAAATTTGAAAAGTTTGTAAAATGTATCGTATTTTTAAGGTGGATTTGACATTATACACCGCGAAAATAGCCACATCGCGACAGGCCGAATTGTTATTTCCAGGGAATTAGTCGTTTTGCGTATTTAACTAACCTAACCTAATTAAAAATCTCATTGTTTGTTTATCAAAAAAGGGCGATCCTTTCGAAAAAGGGGTGTCTGCTGTGTAAAATGTCAAACACCAATTAAGGCACCACATCAGAATAATATTAAAAAAATATTGTTCATATGCAAAACGTTGTTATATAACCCTTGTCCAACTTCAAAATTCGATGTCATAACTAATTTGCAAAAGGCAAATGGTGATTACACATCATTGACAATTTTATAAAAATAGGAGCGATCAAGGAAAATTGGCTTCAATCTCTTTGGAGAAAAAATGTTGCCGATAAATTAGACACAGACTCGTTGGCTGGATATGTTTTCGAAAATTAGATATTGCGGAGTGCGGATGAATTTCGAGTGAGTACTTCTAAAAGGAATGCCTGGACAATACATAGAAAGACTAAATGACGTAACTGAGGGCACACTAAAAGGTGTGTAACAGAGAAATAAGGTGCCCTGTGTCCATACCCTTTTATCGATGTCCCCATGTTGCAGTTGAACAAATCTTGCAGAAATGGCAGCAATATAACTTTGTTGGTTAGAGAAAGCCACCCGGCCAGCACCTTTCGGATATTTAAGTTCTGGATCTGTATCAATCCCTGCATAGCACACACCGCCATATAATCGATCCATGATCATGGCTAGCTCAACTGCAAAAAAAAATACCAAAACCATTTTACTATTAGTTGACAAGGGCTTTTAAATTGTTTTAAGGTTTTAATAAATAAATGTGCCAAGCTTTAATTGTAACTAAAAGTATTAATTGTGTAGTTGCAACGTAATTGTAGGCTTTTAAGTATTTAATGAGTATTCCTTACGCAAAATAACAAACTGAACAAATGATCAACAATATAATAATAAATATGATATACCTACATATTTTGGTTAAGATTTTTCAAATTATATACTCAATACTCATTTATTTTCCATAAATGTTATGTAGAGAACTTCACCTTACATGAGATGAGAAATGCTTTTAAAAAATTAGCATTATAGAATAGACTTCTCAATCATTAAGCTGTTATCAGTTTGAAGTTATTTTTAACGCTGACTATAAACGTAATATCTTTTGAAAATGGGATGTCAAGATGGATGAGTCATAATTTTAAAACCCCTATTTTTAAGTTTTTAATACGTTAATTTTAAGACTAGACTCAACAAAGACTGCACCGGGGGGAATTTCAAATGATTAGTTTCATTGTTCATTTGATCAAAGTAAATGTAAGGTTGCAGGACAATTTGAAAAAAAACCTACACAAACCGAAAGTGCCAAAAACGACATTTTGTCGCATATTTCCTTTAAATGGGGTTTCCCTTTAATCCAATTTAGGATGATGCAGTCAAGCTCTTTTACATGTAAACCAAACAGGACACTGAAAAACTATCCCATATATCGGGGGGCTTATTAAATTGCACCCCCTGGAAGAGAGTTTTCTCTGCTCACCCGCTCACTCCCGTCTCTATTGAGTTAGATTAGGTAAGGTTTGTAAAAAACGCAAAGGGGTGAGCGTGAACTCTCTTCCAGGGGGTACAATTACAATATCCCTATATCCCTATATCGGGTTTTCCCTACATCCGGACCCTTAAATTCGGTTTGCACTGTATTATGTTAACGTAGTTATTATAAATAATGTGACAAAAACACAAAAAAGGAACTTTACAGTTCAAATAAATATTCCCTGCCCTATAGTATCGTAAGATTTGAATAGAGAAAGGTTAGAATAGAATGCTGACCGGCTTTTAAAGGTCGAGGGACACCACCTACGAAAACCGTTTTTCTAGGGTCCAGTGGCATTGACGCGTCCAATACAAAATCAGCATCTGACAGTCGCCAAGGTCGTATTTGCACAGGTTTATCTTTGATAGTTGGGGAAGAAACACAGAGATAGAGTTTGTCATCATCTTGAATACAGGCATCGATCAATTGTTGCACGGACGCTTCCTCCTGAAATCGACAAACATCATCTTCATCACATCGTATCCCACATTGAGGAGGGTACCTCTAATGTTTAATGAATAACAATTCCCTACATATATTATAAGGGCTACCGAAAGAGAGAAATCATTAACCCTCAAAATATTTTTCCTCTAGAATTCTCCTGTTTTGCGAAAATTTTTATTCAGAGCCTTGGTTAATCACTGTCAGTCAGTTCCGCAGTCATCTAAGGTACCATTTAATGAGGCCTACAGTGTATAAATTACTAAACTAGAGAAAACGAAACAGTGTTTTAGTCCGTAGTTTCGCGAAATGTGTTGCCCGGGAGCCTAACCAACCAACTAAGATCCACAACCCACATTTACCTCCATTTTACCAAACTATTTGTTTATTCTCTGTTAAAGGATAATAGTATTATGACAGGATATTCTGGACTGTTCTAGTATTTATTGTGTGTATTAAATTTATCGTTACCTACTACTTAGTAATAGTACTTAGTATGTAATGGAAGAGGAATAAGTGTAGTACCTAATTACTAGTACATACTTTAGCTAATTAGCAATTAGCAGGATTACCTGAAAGAGCAGAAATGCGTAGCCCTTTGGAGGAAAATATGATTTGCTTTCCGCCTTATGAGGCCAATCTACAACCAGTGGTCCAAACCGCCGAAAACTCGCCGTTATCTCCTCTGTATAACAACAATGACAACTTTAATTAGGGACATGATTAATTGATTATAAAACTAAATGTGAGACATCTACTGAGGGCAAATGACAAGTATTTACTGGTATTGTCCATTAAACAAAGTCAAGAAGATTGAAAAGGCCTTTTTCTGAATTAGCTGTCAAAATTAGGTGAAATGTGTGCTGTGAAATAGAATAAAATTAATGTATAACAGAATAAAAGTAGGTACCCTCATCGATGTCGGGCGGAAGTCCTCCGACGAAGACTTTGCGAGAATAGCGTTCCCCCGAGTCATTTCCTTGTTGTCCAGCGGGGACTCCGACCACGACAGCTGCCCTTGGTGAGACATTGGGAACGCCCACCGTAGGGGCCCCCGAAGCATCCACATCTTCCAACAGGAAGCCAGCACCACCCCCAGTCCCTGTAGGATCTTCAACCCCCATTTTCCAATTAGCTTCCCACACAAAACATTTTCCTTTCTGGTACTCTTATCAAGTTCTGTTTATATTGTCTGTGGACGATGATGATATTTGACATTGAACTCACCTCCGCGTCCGTCACCCTCCCCAGTCCTCATCATGTCTGACAAATATTGTTCCAGAGATCTCATGTTGTCCAGCGGCCCAGCACCATTTCTTTCCTGGAATCCCCAATCATTTCCCAATGTAAGTACTTTGATACATTACTATCATCCTGAAACTCTTCACCCATTCTCATTTGTATGGGACTTAATACGTTGAAATATATAATATTTAATTAGAATTTTAATTAAAAATTAACCACCTAAAGAATTGTGCAACGGTCATTTTTTTAGAGAAGAAAATTTGATATTGTCACGCTCATGTAATATGATTCCACTCCTCTATATTGGTCTATAAAGTCTATATGCATTCACCCAGAGCACTTGACAGCTAAACCTGAACCTTTTGGGCAAAATGTAAAGAATAGAAATTGGTAGAGAATTCTTTGAACTAGGTTGCGTTAGCTCTACAGCACTGTGTCAGACTTTCGGTTTGCCCTTAGGAACCCGAGGAATCAAAACTCGATTTGTTTGCTGGTCAAAATTTTCCCTAGATTTTCCCTAGATTGCATTGTACATTTGCCATACGTAATGTTCACATCTCATCATCTCGTTGCGATGAGAAACTGCTAATAATGTCGATGGTGATGCATACTGACTGGGTCAATTGATCCAATCTTCCAGCAGGGGTTTCGGTTTGGGAGTATTGGGAGCGGCTGCTCCCAATAATTAAAATATAGTTTGCCGAGTTTGCCCCTTTTCAGTATGTATCATAAAGTACCTATTTGCCATTTGCATTTCCCATTCAGCTTTTTTGAGAACGCTAGTATAACAGACAGCTATTCCTTACAATCTGACTTCTGAACGGATTAGATCTTTCTAAGCTAACGAAGCTCGAAATATAAATCCGATTTTGCATCTCGGCATAACCCAGCCAGGCCCGTATAAATACTGGCATGCTTTCCGACGGGGCTTATTAAATTGCACCCCCTGCAAGAGAGTTCACCCTACTCACCCTTCTGTCTCGATTGTGTTCTATTAGGTTAGGTTTGTAAAAAACGCAAGGGGGTGAACGGGGTTAGCAGGGTGAACTCTCTTCCAGAGGGTGCAAATTACAATATCCCCTTTCCGACACACAAACTGGCGTTCACGATTTACGATTGCGAAATTCAGTGGAGAGTTGCTTCTCAAAAGTTATCAATTAAAACCATAAAATTAAAAAATGGGGGAAAAACCTAAAAACTTCGAGCCAGCCAGGAAAACTATAAAACAATAATTTCTACACACTTACTCCGCTCACATAAATAATCATTAAACAAAATTACATTCTAATCTCTCCATTGACCATTGCTAGTATGTATATTAGTATGTAGTATGTTGGTATCCAATGAACTCCTTTGCACTCTGATGACTCATACGCTCTAGCCACCCAGTAAAGGGAGATATTAAAAATCCATGTTTAGGCCAAGTGACGTCACAAATTTCTCCAACACTATCAGTGGGGACTTCAGCTTTCCATGTTTTATGTGTATGGGAAATGGCCAAACTTTAGAACGTTCTGTCTGGGGAAGGTGATTCAAAAAAGCCCACAAATCATAATGGATGGTCTCTTACACTTATATTATGTGATGTCGTTATTAATTAATTAGTAGTAATTAGTAAGTACTGCCCACGACTTTTGGCCACATACTGCATGGTCAACGGAGAGACGAGCATGTAATTTTGTTTAATGATTACACAGGCCGACACATGTTTTGGTGCCTTAGATTTTATAGCTGATCTTTAAGTATACTTAGATGTAATCAGTTTTTAAGGATTAGCTCTACTTTTCGAGATACAGCATGGAAGGAATTGTATGTATGTACAGGGTGAGTACGGAGTTGCTGACCAACTTCAAATGCATATTGTAAACGAACTATATCACGCATAATTATAAATGCGATATCGAGTAAAAGAGGAAGGTCAGGTTTAAAGTTTGATGTGATATGAAAAATTAGGAATTATCAGAAAAGCCAAATTATAACAAAACGAAAAATCAAAATTTTAGTAATAATTCTTTCTCCGCCCGTTTTTTTCAGGGGTAAGGTAGGGAGCACCCTCCCCAAATTAGGTTGGGGTTATCCCCCGGCTCATGACTGATAAATATCCAATGAAACTTTTCGGGGTCCCCACTAAATATTTTGAGATATGAGGGTTTTGGAGTATTTTGATAAATACCCACCCTTATAAAGTTGTTGTAGGCCATATCTCCAAAAGTAGAGCCAATCCAGAAAAACTGATAACATTTTTAACAGATTTGGAATCAGCACTCAAAATATACCCAAAAACAACTCTAACATTAGAGGTACCAAAAAAATTTGTTTTTTAATTTGTGTTATTTATGTGGACGGAGTAAGTGTGTAGAAATCCTTATTTCCTAGTTTTCCTGGCTGCCGTTACTCTAAGTTTTTAGGTTTTTTACCCATTTTTTTATGTTCCTTCACCTTTAATGTACCATCAAAGTTTTATCTTTCAAGTGTCAAAAGTTAAAATTTTAAATTAAACTAAACTGTTAACATTTTTCTTGTTTTAATACGCTTTAAAGGAGTACCATCTTGGATGCGTTTCTTTTCACTTGGTGCATGAAATTGTATTTTGCCAAAATAAAAGTGCGAACGTTGCCTTAATTCTCGTTACTTCGATTTGTATAATTGCGACAAAAATTAAAATGCATTTGATCACTAGAACATTTTTCATTTCTCGAGCAGGTACCTATACTAAATTATCTGTAGAATCTACTAATGATATAAATTTCAATCAATAAATTGAAAACTCAAATGGAATAAATTCTTTCAATTCAATGTCATAATTTCATCCAACATCATGATTTTCCCTCAAATTATTATTATATCAACAATAAATATCAAGCTGCTTATTTTCTTCCCATCCTACAAAACAAAATATTATTTTGTTCCTGGTTTGTGTTTTTTCAGAGCTACTGCGCCAATTAAATTACCGAATTATCTAATTTATTGATATTGTAATTGTAATTGGTTTTATTTTACATGCCAAAAGATCCATTTGCCAGAACATATAGTTTACAAACAAAATCAGCAAAACCAACCAAGTTGGCCTGCTGCTCTTCCTTCTTCGACATAACTAGCTACATATAACTATATTAATATTATACTTAAGTATCTTAATAATTAATAATACACAAATTCATTATTTCTATTTGTCGTTATTTCTTTTTTAGCCTCATCAATCAGTATTTTTAGAGATCATTCTTTGTAATTAAATTTTCTGCAGTTCTATCTTATTGCAGTTCTACGTTTACTTCATATTATGGTACTTATTTGTGGTTGCTAAAATATTATTCTGTAGCCAGTAGTAGGATAATTTATTTTCAAAAGAAACATGCCTCTGTGTCAACGCAAAAATACAAATGGAGAACTAAATAAGCAAATAAACAGGCACCTGATAAACAGTCTCGGATTCTGACCCCAGTCCACTTCCATCGAACGGGGGCTGAAATGCACCTTTCCCGGGGAAATTTCTGCGAAAGTTGGGTGGTACAACCATAGTCGGACTTAATTTTCTTCTGAAAAGTGACAAGACAAGTTTTGTGTGTTTTATGACGTTACGTAGAGATAGAATCCCACACAATGACAATATATAGTGGACATAATACAGTGTGTTCCCGGACCAGTCGATATTTTTAATTTAATGCTGGTAATTATATTCTGCTTCACAAATCCAAATTTAACTAACTGCCTTTAAAAATAGATTTTCAGCTTCCATCAAAAATTTTAAACCTACTAGTAATTGCCAAATATTAAGTATTTTCAGTTTATTTGTACTAGGAATTTGAACTATTAAATAGGAGCTGCAGAGTAAAAATGATTTAATATTAGATTTTATTCTGCTCCCACTAAATAGCAAATTCACATATTAATAGCGTTTCTATTAAATAAACTTAATCCAATTGGCGTACATAATTTTTTTCGTGAAATTAAACCAATTTTCTTCTTAGTATGCCCAGCCCGCGAATATAAGCCGAATTTTTTACCTTTTGGTTTAAATCGTTTTTGCTTTGAATGCCCATATTATGTTCAAATTCGGATAGAAATATAGCAGCCATTTAAACCGCAATCTCTTATAAATGACAGGTCAAATATCAAAGAAGAATATAATCCAATTAATTCGGACACTTTGTCAACGGCCGACAGTGGAGTTGGCGTACCATTATTAAGCGCTACTGCTGTTGTACAAGGGTACACTATATTTTATTTCATTAGCAAGTGTAATACAGATATAATTATAAACGTATCGGAAATCGGAGCAATACAGTAATAAACCCGACTCACGACTCTGATAGTGCCCCACGCACGCTATATTCGACTTTATTGCCAAATGTCATTACATTAAGGTTGCAATATGGCGGTAATTAGTGTGGTTGCAATTTGGCTTGCTTCTTCATGGGACAGAGTTTTTCAAAGAGCGACTTACTTCTTCATGGGAAAAATTTTGAGGGCCTACTGACTTTTGTGTGGGAATACATTTGCATAATACTGACTTTTGCTTGGCACACAACTAGACTAACTTACTTATGCGTTAACTACACAGAGTTAAACCTTGCAACAACGTATTTTATTTAGGCTTTTTTAAACTATAACAATAAAGTGTAATTAGCTGTAAAAGTACAAATATCGGTCCGTGCACGTATAACAATACTACATAAAGTCAACATATTATATTGGTCATTATAAAAGTATTTAAAATTGGATTTTTAAGATAAAGTTTTAGAGATATTTCCCATTATTGTACATAAAATTTGGCATAATGTGTACGAAGATATTAGTTAAGAATTACTAATCTTATATATATTAAATAGTTTTGTGCCAAGCAAAAGCCAGTATTATGCAAATGTATTCCCATACAAAAGTCAGTAGGCCCTCAAAATTGTTCCCATGAAGACGTAAGTCAAATTCCAACCAAACTAATATTTAGTCTTGCAATATTCCATCCGTATTTCATACTTTAAATGTAAATTATGTTTGTGATTATGAGGACCCACGTTTCTTTAAATAAATTGATTGATTGAAATGACCCAGAATTAACGAGGAGAAAAGAAATCAGTGCCGAATGGGTCTATTTGTGGCTAATTTGACTGCAAGCGCATTGCATCGTGGGGAGCAATTGCTAAATATAGCAATTCAAAAATTTGAATTTAACATTGATGTTAAATTCAAATAATTTTGCCATTTTGTTCTCCGACCGACAAATTCATAATATCCGTATTTGACATGGTTTATTGCATGTTTTATGTAGTAGGTACATAAAGTTATAAGAAGCAGGACAAAATTGTATGTCTTTAAGTGACCCGTAAATGAATTTGACCCATTTTTAGTAAGTTGGCCTACCAGTCACCTACTCTATCGACATCTGAAAGCAGATTCAATCTTATCGATATCTTCCTGGATTATGACCCGGCCTGTCCTCTGAAAGGGTGTCTAACCTAGGGAGTATTGTATTGAATCGTTATTTGACACATGAATAAATCACATTCAATTTCAAAATTTCAATTTCAAAACATTTTAAGTTGCCCGTTTGTGAGTTATCAACTATTGAGGTGGACGAACAGTGACAAAATTTTGATTCATTCATCTCCTCCAATACATTAGCAATAAAGCGTAATTAAGAGTCATATCGGCTGGATCCGAATAGGATTAAGCAACCGCCGGTGACCAATGGGGAATTATAAATTACACCCACTTGACGCACTGCACACAGTTGGTCAGTCTGCCCTGTGTTGTTCGAGTTTGCGCTTTGGTCACTCTTTATGTTCCAGCAGTCGAAGTCGCGTAATTTTATGGCGCCCCGCGTTATTATCGACTGATTGAATAATGTGTGACCAATCGGAATAGTAATTACTTATATTAGTGTATACTTTGTGATTTATCTGTTTAAAGAGTATTGTTAATATTATATAATTATTCGTATAAAAGATTATAATGGGAGTGTACGGTGTACGGTACGGTAGATACATTTATGAGAATGCGTTTGGTGGTCGGCTGGCTAGATGTCTGTCTGCTTGGACTATAAACTATAACTTTTGAACTTTTTCATAAAATTAATATATTATGAAGTAATAAAGTAATAAAGTACCCGTAAACAGTGCTTCCGCTTTTCATTCCAGGTCGCAGCTGTCTTTGTTGCTGATACCCAAATGGAGGGAACCTGCCGACCCCCGTTGAAGCGTTGCTGCCCGAATGCCTTTGACTTGGTTGGGGGGCAAACGGCGAACGTCGAGGTCCAAATGGCCCATTCTGAGTCAGTGCTAAATGAAGACGAAATATAAATTCCATCAGTTGTCAACTCGTATGATATTAATATAATGTTGCATCTCTATTTTCTCTATTGTATCTGGATCAATCCAAACTGTCAGTAGAGTAGTATGGATCTATCTTTAAGACGCTAACTTTCTAAGCTTTCTTTTCGATTAATAAAAACTATACAATGTTCTATTCTACTAGACGGCTGGCTAAATCTCATCAAACCTGAATACTATATGAATATGAATGTATAATAATAATGTAAAAATGTGAAAATGTGTCGTACTTTCTATCTTGATAGTTTCTATCTTGATTTGGTATACTTATCGGCGATGCGTATCTAATTTAACCTTTCAACCCATTATTGCATAAGAAAAAAGTGCAAAGATTTATTTTCCAGCCAAATGTGAGGCTTGCAAAGTAGAATACCCTTGTGGCACTAATTTTCAGATGTTAGTATTACCTTGATATTATATTATCCACCGGTACGCAGCAAGTTGTTTTAATTCTGCAGAATTATTTTTATGAAAACGCTGTTCCAATGTAAGGTAAGAGGCATTTCGAAAAACTTTCTGATTATTCCACTTTTTATATACTGCCATAATATAATAACTGCTACTTATTACTTCTGTCTACATTCAATGGCTGATTAGGAAAGAAATTATATATTATTTGGCTTTAATACAAGTATACTCTGTGAGGTCTAAGGTCAAAGGTCACGTGTATTAAGATGATATGGTAAGTATTGCATGCGAAATCAAGATGAGCAAAATGAATTACTTACTCATATTTGGAGGTGGAGCAAAGTTCTGGAAGAAGTAACCATTTTGCTGGAAACTTAATGCAGAGTTAAAGAAATAATTAAAGTCTTCTACAGGAGGAGCTGGGGAAGCCCAAACTGGAGCAATTTCAGGTGCGCCGCCTCCACTCACCGACCCTGCCGCACTAATCTTAACGCTTGGCTCAATTATTGGATTATCATTGTTGGACAATTTAAAAGTCTCTGATTCCTCCGTCATCTTCTTTGTCGTCACAAATTCGACACAGCCCAATATTTGAATATTATCTGAAATTTAAATTTAAAAAGTTGTTTCAAAAAGCCTTTGTTTTCCCTTTGGAGTCACTCCAAGTCTCCCAACTCAGCCATCTACAAAATCTGTCCTATATTTATTGAGGGGTTTGGACATCTCACTCTAGGTGTCTGAATGTCCCACTCTAAATTCCGCAAACCCCGTTTTCAAAATGAAAATACTTAATAGGCGACTTAACAATTTTATCAAAAAATTTCCGTTAACAATAAGACTTATTCTGATTTATGATGGCTGCAATCTGCAATGAATTTGTTTTGCTTAGCAAGAACGCCAAGATGTTATATTTGCAGTATGATGTTATATGTACTTTTATTAAAATTTGAAAAAAGTCTTCCCTATACATAATGTGAGTTCGATTTTTGTTTTTTGTATTCAGATGTGGGGATTAAAAATTAAAAATTGCAGCACTTTAAAATAATTAGGATATGTGTGACATATGATTCTTAGAAATTTCCAAGACTCGTATCTGGGAAAGTGTCTTACTTTTGCAGACTATAATAAACAAGGAAGGCATGGTCACTAAATTAAGGCTATCTGTTGTATCCAGATACGACCGTCGGGTAACACCTTTTCTTGTTAGTATACAGTATATACTTCATACTTGATACCTATTATTTTGCACTTTGCATAAATTATTGTATTGCCACTCTTTATGTATTTGGCTCTCGACGGGACATCAAAAATGGGCTCCACACTTATAATTTTACGTTTCGTATGTTTGAACCTTAAGCCTTGAGTTGGGCCTTAAAGAAGTGCTTTTTGTCACATGAAATTCAGACCTCAACGAAATGTTCTTAGGGACAAGGCTTTGATCGTCTGTGTAGTCTAGATCACTTATCATGTGATTTTAAATGAATTGTGATGCATCATTAAATATATAATTTCAAGTAGAACATTATTTCTTTATTTCATACCCGAGCCTCTATTTTCAATGATAATAATGATAAACGAGGCAAATAATGATTCATATGACTTAAATTTCGTTTTAGATTATGTTTTTTACCGCTATCCCTTCCCATTCTTCCCTCTCACTCAATAATATTAGTACTCAATTCATACACCCAAATAAAATCTTAATTAAAATTAAAAGGAGAAAATATTGTTTAGTTTTCATGACTCGACATTTTGAAGGAAATATGATCAATCGATCAATCCTACTACCAACCTCCCTGCGGACGAGGAATTTTAAGGTAAAAGTTCCCAGGTTTCTGTTAGGTTTTGTAATCTTTGGTGTACACTTGCTCTGCTAACTGGCCGAATCTATTTAGAGCAGGTAAGGAAGTTCATGTTTAACCTAACCTACTCCCAATATCCCCCCAATCCCTGAAAGAGTTTTTACTCGTTTATTTATTTTTACCCAGTGCATAGGCAAGATACCTTTACTTTATCAGAATTCTCTTTATAGTCTCTGCGACAAACTGACCACATTATTGCTTGTTCGTACCAATGCAATACAAATACGATAATGTATATATTTAAACAAGTACAACATAAAATAGATTTTGTTCTTTAATTCCTGGTACTATGGATTAGGTACCCACTACTGGTTATTTATTTATTTATAGATTTCTATTGGTTATAGTTATTATAATATTATACTTATTCAGAACTCAATTTTGCTCATTCAGATCAAATAATTAATTCTTAAAATATCAGTAATACAGTTTTTGTTTAAATGTTAAATAGGGTTACCTTTGGTAATGCTGCACAGCTTACTGTTCAAATTACATAAACGGACGGTACAGTATTTGCGTGTGGTTAATACAATGCGGTGCTGAGAAACCGGAGAAACTGTACAAAGTGAAGTTTAGTAGCTATTTGAAAATATATCGTTGAATTCTGTAGCTGAAATTCTCTTCGTTTTTGTCATTGGCTTCTTCTGCTTAGAATACAGATTCTGAGTACACCACTTTGCTATAAATAAAAAAGAAAAATAATTTATTAGGTACGTGGGAAATGTGTTTTATTATTGGTAGGTCTAGGTGTCCAGCCTTATTTGTAGGCTACCTATGCATAGATGATAGCATGTATAATGTGCGTATCGAACATTTTTTATAATTGTTTTATTTTTTCGTTTTCTCTGTAGATTGTGTATATTTTTACAACTTTCAAAAAGAGTGTTCTAAAATATTACAGGCGTGTTTCCCCCAAACTCCTGAGGTCCCACTGGCATTTTTATGTGCACTTCCACGTCTCTATAGCTGCATGATCAATGGAAATTGGGAAGTGAGAGTGTTTTGTGAAAATGTCCAATTTTGGGGTACAATTACGAAGTAAATTAGGCCCTTTTTTGCTTTGCCTTCCTCGGCCGTCGTCCTTCTTCGTGGGTTCTCAAAAATCAGTCAACTCGGGAGCTCAGCTCAGCACACGGTTCGTTTCAGTTGGATTTGACTGAGTCTGGTCTTCTAGGGCGAGGACACATATAGACATTATACAATTCTCTATCTATACAATGCGCACAGTAGTACATAGTACATATGCATGTAGGCACTAGAGATGGGATCAAATCCAAATTAGAGTCAAAATTACGACAAAAACATTACGACGGTTAGAAGCGTTTTTGAGACGAATCGAGATCGAGACCAAACCAATATATAGATCGCCAGAAATATATTCTCACTTGTACATCTTATTGTGTATTGCCAATTGCCATTGCGATGTATTACCAAAAGACAAAAGATAACTTTTGAACGGGTCAGAGTTTTGCAATTGTTTTCACAATTGGATAGGGAAGGTTCAAACATTCGTTTTTGAATCAAATACTTCAAATGGACTTCCATACTACTCGGCCCATGTTGATGGTTTTAGATGCATAATATTTCCGTTCGATACATCCGTTACAGCGGTTTATTTCTCAAGTTTTTAGACTTTAATTGGAGATGTTAGGCAAGAAAAGCTAGTATTTCTGACCACTCTCGGCTACTTTAAATAACAAATTCTATTTAATAAAATGAGTTTATCGTTTTCGACACTAAGTTGAGACAAATAAATTTCGCGAGAAGCGTTTCGAGACGATTGGAGATTGGAGAGCTAAATAGTCGTCTCGGTCTCATATCTATCTGTAGTAGTACCTACAGAGGATTTGTATTTTGTATTCCTGAAATACATGAGTTAGATAGAGTTAGAAATATAATATATTAAGTAGTAATAGTAGGGAGCAGAGTACGGCACATCTAAATGCTCTACACTTTTCTACATTACATCCACCATTCTCAGTTCTCCTCACTCACTCTCACTCATATGTACATAGGTACATACATACATACATTCATGATAGACATACACACTACATACATAAGTAGAATAAGTACATACCAAATACGTACACACTAGAGACGTAAATATTGGAGAATTCCATTACCCGACCCGCTGAAAATTGTACCCGATCGCATTCTGTACATTATATTGTGTGTATTACTTACGTTTCAATATCTATTGTTCTGCTTAATTTACATTACTTTGACGTCATTGCATTGTTTGCCTTATACATAGGTTAACATAAGTGCTCGTTATTATTCTACCCGACCAGTACCTGATGTCATTTTATAAAATTAGAACCCGACCCGGTGTCGGGTCTGGTACCCGGTTTACGTCCCTAGTACACACATAGTACATTATACTAAATACATACAGTTAGATTTCATAGTCGTAGATACCTTTTGCGTATGCACCTATGCTATATTTATATTATATTATACTATATACATATATATGTATATAAGTAGTACAAAGTTACAAAGATATTCTCAATATTATACTGATCGAGCACGGCACAGTGGTGGTGAATGGATGGATGGTCCAATTCAACTAGGAAGGGTTTCTGTTCAAGATGGCTGTTGAGCAGAAAACTCCCCGACCGAACGACAACCGAGAGTTCCTCTCAGCCTCACTCTACAATTTCAACACCGTAAAACTGTTATTTGACTCCCTACAATAGAGACCCTCTCAAAATAAGATATATATCTCTAACAGATTCGCAAGTCCGCAAAACACAGGACCACGTCAATTAGCCCATCTAAGAATGATTGTATTCTTCCTAAACTTAAGAAAAAAAATGGTAGAAAATGATCTTGATAATCTCCGGTTTGGATTTAGAATTAATACAGGTTGTGAAAACGCTTTGTTAAAATTTACTGATGATTGTTTTAAAGGCATAGATGGTACTAATGGTAGGGTTGTTGCAGTTTTTGTAGATTTCTCTGTTGCATTCTACTCTGTCCAAAGCAATCTATTCATTTTTAAGTTAATTATGTATTTTAATGTTGAACCGTATATGATTAAGCTACTTAATAATTATCTGAGGGATAGATTGTTTAAGGTTAAGAATGGTGACTGTCTAAATACTAGACTACTAAAGTTAATGCTGGTGTACCAGCTGGAAGTGCTCTTCTCTTGGTCCTTTGTTTTTCTCTTTATTCATAAATGATACTGGTAATGTGCTTGCTTGCAATTATATTATTTATGCTGACGACTTAGTGCTCTCTACAGTTGATGTCGGATGTTAATAGAGCAATTAATAAGCTTAATGACTCACTTTATAATTTAAATAGGTGGTGTCTACATCACTCTTGAACCTGAATACTAATAAAACTAAAGCGGTAATTTTTCATAAAGCTGGTGATTGTTACTGTTTCTAAATGTGTTTTTGAGCCTATTATTTTTAATGGAGTTGAAATTGAAAGTGTGTTCTCTATTAAATATTTGGGTGTCATTCTGGACTCCCATTTTACTTTTATTGAACATTTTGCACCTACGCTATATTAGATATGCTTCTCAAAACGGATTTAAATAAAATAAAGTTGATGCGTTCAAACTCATTGCCGGAAGTACGAAGGATTCAACGCCAACCACCAGGTTGGTCGCTTTAGTAAATTATTGTAGCGTATATAGACACCACTAATTAACGAGAGACGTGTAAAACTTGTCATTTGCAAAATTGCTTGTTTGTTATATCTATGTTATGTATATGTAATGAATTTATTCCTTTTGTAAATGGACCATGTTCGAGAAACATAAAAAACTGTGGTAATAAATGTGAAACAGCAGTGTTGGTAATCAATTTAAATTGCACTGTTTAGCATGGCGATCATGGTCATTGAATTGTCAAGAAATCTCAAGTTACTCAAAGATTGAGATTCATAGTTGTATTACTGATGTCATAACTCCACCGGAGTGGGGTCGATTGACCCCATTTTTCAGTGGTATCATCTGAGAAGCGAACCCCAATAGATTAAAACTTGAAGTCGATATCTCAATTCGTTTTTGAGTTATCGTACCTACGGACAGACACCAATAAAACTTAATAAATAAATCAATATTTACTACACTGGCGATATTGGTATAAAATATTCTATTGAAATTATTCCAAAAGGTGCAACCAAGACGCAACACAACATATCAGCCAGGCATGAAAACCCTGGTGTTACCGTTACCAAAACCGGATTTTTGGGCATTGACGCCGAGACTTCACCAGCTTTCTCCTTTATGTATATCAAGAAAGAAAAAGAGTGTAATGTGAAAACCCCAATTACCATCGAAATTGGATTCTAATTTACGTATTTGGACCATTCTTTTAAACGCCCTGAAAAACTATGAATTTTAAACAATTTTCTACCATTTACTGGAAATATCTATACTAAAAGAAAGAAAACAGCTAAACCTGGGTTTTTAAAAGGCCGAATGCCTTTAAAAAAGGCATATGAAAAATGTATGGCAAAAAAGGGTCAAAAGCCATAAGAAAGAATACAAAATCCAAAAGAAAGAATTTAAAAAGCAGTAAGACAGAATGCTATTTGATGTATGTATGTATACGCATGGGGGCTTATCATATTAACTGTATGTTTGGTGGATATGAGTTACATACGTTTAATGTATCTTACATGATATACCCATGTTTGTAGGTATTGGGATTTATACATAATTAAATTAAAAGGTGAAGGAAACCGAATTTTACGAAACGAAGACAAATCTGCGACGGAAGAGTAGGTGCACATACAGTAAACAGATAATTGAATGAATTGAATTCTCACAAGTAGGGATGGCAATCCGATCTGAATCCAATCCGGATTTTGTCTGATTGGATCGTTGAAATTTGATCCGAGTAAAAAATCCGACGGATCGGCACGGCATTCAATCCGAAAAAATCCGTCGGATTTTGGATAAAAAAATTAAATTTGGCGGTTTGCAAATAATTGTAAATGTAAGTGCCCAGAAACAGTTTAGCAGACCTTATCTTGGACTCTTCATGCATTAGTGTACAGTATACTACTACGCAGTGGCGGATCCAGAAAATTTTCCATGGGGGGGGGAAGGGGTTTTGCACACAGAATTTTAATTAGACCCAGGTTATTATTTAGTTTCTCATTGAATGCCAACTTACCTAGTGTAAATTAGGTAGTCCCAGGAAGGGGTTTGAACCCCCAAACCCCCTGGATCCGCCAGTGCTACTACGTGGTCATACTGAAGCTGTAAATCATACATTTTATTAACTCGTTTACATATAGACAGCCCAATATTAGGCTGGTAAGTTCTTATCCACGCACATGTGTTGCTCTTAATGGTCATGTAACGTCATATTATGTAGACACAGAAGTTCAATGCCTTCCGAATGATAAGTTATGTGACGGGTTTCATTGTTAAACGTTGGACACTTCCCACAATGTGTCCAATTTTTGACATTTTGGATTGTTTAGGGGTCAAACGGCACTACCATATCGTATGTGCGTTTTATATATTAGTGTTATCTGTATTATAAAGTACTTATTTTGAAAATATAAAGTATTTCTGAGTACTTTGAAATGTTGGAGTATTTTCCTTAAGTGGGGGTAGACTACCCACTGTATCATTCTTTATCTGAGTATACCAAAATTTATTTCAGTGCTCTAGCTTGTCGGAGACATATGTTACGACGATATTTGCATGTAAATATGTCAAAATCGCGACCATAGACAACCCACAAGGGGAGTGACCTTTGTTGGGGAAACTGCCAATTGACTAAAAACTTTAGAATTCCAAGGAGAAACCACACAAAAAGTAGATATATCCGTAGAGACCCAAAATTAATCTAAAACGCGATGAGCCTCTACGTTCTATATATAAAATTGAAATTGTAATGTTAAATGCGTAATATATTAAAAACACTTTTATTCAATTTATTTATATTGTCTATTAATAACTTATTGTAATCTCATTACTGTCTTTTGTGGCAAACTTCAGTTGTTTGAAATCAGTGTACATAATTAAATGTATTTCCCCCTGTAATTCAACAAAAAGAGTTATTATTTTGATCCGATCCGAAATCCGTCGGATCGGATTGGACCTTGATCCGATCCGGTTCGGAATTTTAGATTTTGCATTGTTTCCTATGGCTTTTGACCCGTTTTTGACATTCGCCCTTATGGCATTCGGTCTTTTAACCGCGAACCGTCTCATGTTCAGCTTATTCTGTATCGGCACGATACAGTATGGGAATGCTAATGACGTCTGTCAGTCAGTAAGTAAGGACGTCCCATGCTCAAACGTTCGAACGCGTCAACTTTTTTGAATTGTGTTCTCAGAATTCGAAATGGGAGGTCAAAAGTACCTTGGTATGTAAAATTGGACCAAATGGGCGACACCCCCATGGAGTTGTGACCACGCCCACTTATTTTTTAAATACAAACATATGTATGGTATTGTTTTAAAGGTGTTGCCACAAGGAATCCAAATATGAATCTCAATTTACCCCATATATGGGGCACTGTGAGATTTTGAGGGAATTTAGTACTAAATGTCTCTAATATGTCATTTAAACCATTTTCATCAACAATACCCGTTCACTGCGTCCACTGCGCATATCCGTCTACTGCCGATACAGTTGGACATCCATTGCCATGGCTTATGAATATTAAAAACACAAGAATGCTGTTGGAATTAGTCAAGTGTGTGTAAGATTAGTTTGTGAATATTATGTTAAGCGACTTCTAAAGAGATATCTTGCACTCTAGGAATTAGGAAGTGTTGGTGGGAGCATAGTAGAAGGTCTACGGTATGTATGTAGTACCTTAAACCTACTACATCTCTCTCTCTCCATTCCCAGACACATTGCAAAACACTAGAATCTGCCGTTTCTCTCTCTGCCCAGAATATATAGCCATTATACCCACACAAGTTACATACATGCATTTACTTACGTATAAATACCTTTTTTATATAATATACTCCAGGCCAGGCAATGAGCCAGGAAGGCAGACGGGCAGACCCCAGTGATATCCATCCAGCAAGGCTGGCTGGTCTGTCAGGAGCAGCACGGAACAGCCTTACTTACTACTAACTGAGCATACACCAATTTTAGGTCGCTCCAAATAGTTGCACTGGAAGTCTTTTGGGCCGACCAGCAATATTTTCGTCTTCTCCGCGCAACAAGAAAACATGTTAAACGTGTCTGGCTGGCTGGCTGGCATGGCATGCATGCATGTGATTATGTAATGGGAAAATATCCTCTGCTCAGTTCAAATCAAATATATAGTAATAATATGTATTATACGCTAGTTAGTAGTTTAGTTAGATAACCTACCCATATGCACAAACATTTGCAATATTGCAATACGCGAATTGGAGGAAAAAGATTATTAAGATGATCAAGGATATAGTCACTCACCATTTCACCATTTCACCATTTCACCATTGCTTATGTGATTAGCGAACAAGTCTGTGAACAAAGACGAATTGAGAAAGATGCATTCCTTCCTTCTCATCTTCCTCTAACATTTATCCCCTTTATGCAAGTTAAAATACTTTCTACTAATTAAGTAAAAATAGTACTACTTATTATGTCTATTATGTCTAGTTTCGATATTTTACTTGTTTTAATAATGTACCTTACTATACATTCTAATTGTATTTGATTTTAATGATTTTAGCATGTGCAACTTCAAAGCTACTAATAATGTGCAAGTTAATCTTTTCAATTATTATTTTCTTTCTAATTATTTATTCAACTCCATGGTGTTATTAGTTAATAGTAGATGTTTTATGTCAAATATGTAATGCTTTGAGGGAGTCCTGAATCTCAAATCAAATAGTAAAACTGTGACTGTGAGACTCATTTGTACTCTATTTATATATTGAACCTGAAAACGGTAGTCCAAAGACCGGACCGTTAAAACGTTGTCACAGTCCGCACACAGGGACACAGAGATGCAGTGCATTCTTATAAAGTTTATTCACATCATAAATTGTGATGTGAAACAACTTTGGTTCATAATACGATTACCACTACTTACTACTGATAACAAAGCAACGCGACACCATAAACAGAAATAAACCATGGCTAACCGAATTTAATCAATGTGTATAAGAGTAAAAAGCTCTTACTACCATAAGTGAAAAAATGCGTTTTTGATCTTCCAGTTAGTTGGACCATTGCATTGCGAGAAAGTACCATTTATCCTTGCATTGAAATCCGTAAACGAATTCTAAAAGATTGAGAAGAAACAAAAAATTCATTTTATTACTTCAGATTTAATCCATATAATTTTTCATAAGTAACTATAATTAATAAATGTAATTAAACTATTTATATTTTGGTAACTAGGTTAGGTAATATGATTTAAGTAAAAGTAAAATGTATGCTCATCTGCTCAATTCATATCAGGGTAGTATAAGTTTGATAAACATTTATGCATTTTGGAAGACAGGCCTGCAGTATCATGTATTTTTCTGTGTTGGTACTTTTATACATATTTTACTACTTTATAGAAAAACATCCCAAATAGTATCCTTAATACAATTTTTAAAATTACATTGTAATTTAACAAGGTACCCGATTTCTTCTAAATTCGACCTTCCTGTCAGTCGACTGGATTAAAAAAAAGATGGGCGCTGGTAGGCGATAAGTTGGCTAAAAAATTCGTAATATTTTTTAAACCTAGTAAATCTCAGTTTGCTGCTAATTTTTAAATTAATTTGCTAAATTATTATGTATATTTTTGATAGATTTGCATAGTTAATCTGTCTAAAATGGCGGTTTCTATTTAAAATTTTATTCTGTACTTGCACAAGTACACCCGCCAGGAAAAGGAAGAAATCAGATTAGCAAATCTGATTGTTTGTACAGATCTAAATATAATCTGTACAAACAGTTTTCTTTCCCATGACACTAACATAGATTACTGTAAGTCACTTAGAAGCAGTCTTAATCTTATAATGCCACAATACAAAACAGAATTAGGACGAAGAGCATTTACATATCGAAAATCGAAGTGATCAAATGTGGAATCTGCTACCCGATAATATATTGTAATTGTAATTCAGCTTTATTCGAGTGACAAGTTAGGCCATCCATTTACACGAAATGAAATCAAAACTGACAAAACTGTAAATCGTATTAACAACTTGACTAAGCTGTGAGACAGCATAATATTATTCTAAATCGACAATATACAAAATCGAATCCATATGATAATTTATGATCAACTCATCTGTGCCAAAGGCGGATGGAGGGGGTAGGCCGAGTAGGCCCGTGCCTACTCCGAAATTTTGGGCATACACTAGATATTATGGGCCAAAATGAGAAAAATGAACAAAAAACGGCCAAAAACTTCGCGCTGCGCGCGATTCTGTTAAATGTGTATGTTTCAAGTCAATAATTTGCATAAAAACAGCAAACATTTAACGCACCTTGCTGTAATTTGGAGGTAAAATCAGCCCCTTATT
>JAQFYC010000929.1:0-42965 GCA_034694165.1 Tomocerus mixtus
ATTCTATTCTTTGAATTCCAACTCACCACTCAATTTACTTTAGGTACATTTTTAGTAATAATATCAATTTTCTTGTACGGATATCAACCCCCAACTCCGGGAAAGTCTTCCCCTATGATTGCCAAAGTGTAATAACTTTTAATAAATAACAACATTAACCAAATCAATATTATTGTCCTTGGACATTCTTATTGGTTTGGTATATGTTTTAATTTATTAAATTTTATTATAGACAGTTTGGAAAACCAAACTCTTCCCAATTCCCACTCACCCATTTTAAATAAGCATGATAAATTAACGTAAGTTGCAATATTTAAAGTAAAGGGGGAAACGTATAGTTAAACATTTAAATACAATAAATAAATCATCGATACAATTTTAACATATACATATACTACATGCAAATCGTAAGCGCAGATATAAGGAACTTAAAATTAGATAAAAATTAGAGGGCACTGCGTGAGAAACTGAACTGTGTACTTACAAATATATTGAATACATTTGTAATTTAATAAAGGAGTTTATTTTTAAATTTCACAATAAACTAACCTAATTGTTTTCATTTTTCTTCATCTTATTATACCAAGCTACATTAATACATTATTAACTTTATCCTATTTTTGATAATAATAATATGTATAGAAAATCTCAAAACGTTATGACATCTAGATGAAAGCTAAAAATCTTAACTAAGGGAGGTTAATGTTTACGCATAGTTTCCTTTAATGCATTTTTATTAATTTTTGACTTAAAGGCTGATTTTTAGAAATTTAAATTTTTGCTCAATTTTTCGTTTGTAGTAAATGATATTTCATTTTGTAAAAACAGACATAATCGTATATAATGAAAATATGAATACAATTATTTTATGGAACGAAATGATAGGAAGCACAGCATCTTCCATAGAATGTAAAGTGCGAAACATACGTTTTTGTTCAATGAAATATGAATATAATTAATTCACTGTATTATGCAAACTTGCGTGAGCGTAGTGCATTGTACTTAGTACTTGCATAATGCCATTAGTATTTCCTATTTTACACTTGTAAAGCAAATGTTTCTCCAATTTTTCATTCTATAAAAAATTATGTTTTGTAATTTTAACTTGTAGAAAAACTTTGAGCGTTGTGTTTTACATTTTATAGAGAAATTGCGATTCTATGTGTTTCATTGCAGAGAAAAATGGGATTCCTTTAATATTTCATTCGATAAAAAGAAAATGTCGTATTTTTATTTCATTCATTCATGAAAATTCGAGTACACACGGATAGTACAGAGAATTCTGCTTCATTCTCATACCATTTTGCATCAATGCATGAATGTGCGAATTCTGTGTAGCAAAAGGACGGGAACTGAAGCATAAATGCACCGAGTATAAACTTGTGAAGGGTTTTCTATGGTGCTGTTGGTCTATGTGGAGAAGTTGGTTTGGGAAGGCGCACATTTATAAAGTTAGCTGTGGCTTGGGTTGGTTGTTTACTGTCGAATTGGCGCTCTTAGGTAATTTAATACGCATACAAAAATACAGATCTAATCATTTAGATATTGCTTGCAAGAAGAGTCCGAATCCGAAGTGGATCTTTTAGAGGCTATTTCAACCTTGGTAAAATTCCAGTTAATCGTTGTATTGTATATTTACCTAACAGCCTAAGTTGCAAGTATAGGAAAGCACACACTCGGTAAGGAATCATTTGTAAACAAATACTAACTTTACTTGTGACTGTTATGTCATAACGTGTAAATAGACCGATTGGATGTGATATCCAGTCGGCATATTATTGTATAAACTGTAGGTACTAATTGTTATTTAATTGAATGTGAACTAAATTAAACATACATACCGGTTTTTGAATTTATCAATATAAAATATAACAAAGTATTATTTACAATGTATAACCATGATGGAAACAATTATTTTCTACTTACAAACTGTTGTTAACACCGGAACTACCAAAGATTCATACTAATTTTCATAGAGGATGAATAAGAAAATCAAAGAAGGTTGACGGAACTGTTTATATGTAAATATAAAGTTTAACAGTCACTAACTTAATTGTAGTTAACAGTGATAAAAATGTATAATTGTGATTGTAAAAAATATATTTCGGACAGCTGTAAACTTAATCGCCTTTGATTTTATCTTTTTGCAGGTATCTGGTTGTGAATTCGTCTCCCATTTTACTCTTTTATTGGCTATGACTATTTGCAAAGTTTGCAAATATATATATTGTTAATACCAAATCTGACAAGTCCAAATTACCAGTTAAGGTGCCTGTCCAAAGTTTCCAGGAGACATTTTCGGCTACTAAAGAAACTTCCACGCCAAGGAAAGCTTCAGCCGACATGAACTCTGCCAGCAAAGTATTTTTAATTATACATATTTATGAATACCTTTAATTACTATCATCGTCATACAATTCAATATATACTTTTGAAACTCTACAATCATTATTCTTCTCTATTACAGGTAGGAGAAATATTCGCCGCTGCAGGAAGTGCATTCAGTAAATTAGGAGAATTGACTATGCAACTACATCCTGCAAATGAAAATGCTGCCGGGTATGCCTTCTTACTGCTAAACTAATTCTTACACTATGTATTAGGATTCCCCATTATCCCTAATCAAAAGGAAATCAGTACTTTCATACAACTTTGCTACTTTAATGATACCTATCCATTCGAGAAAGGTTTTATCTATATACCCGTGTAGTCATTTGATAATTTTATAAGTCTAACATAGGGTGACATAAATACCCAACAAAAGTTCCCCTTGTTAAAAGCGTATATTTATATGCTTTGGTTTTTCAGCCTCGGTGCTGAAAGACATATAGAAAACATCAATTGAGGGGCAGCATAATATAATTCAAATATGATGATAATTTATTGCAAAGTATGTATTAAATTAAATTATTAAATTGTAAAACTTGATTTGATTCGCCGCAATTTTATTAGCAAGGAATTAACTGGTTAGGGAAATATTACTTGTGTCGTTGCGTCTGACGTGAGTGTTGCTCTTCAGTGTTGATATTTGTAATCTCAAAATGTTAAAAGTCTAAGGTAAATGTAGTTGCAAATGACAGTATAGTAAACTAACATTAATTTTGCTTTTACATGTTAGAACTAAATGGACAGAGGAGGAAATTGAGATGCTTCGTTCTTGTATTTCTAAATTTGGAGGC
The DNA here is from genome assembly GCA_034694165.1 of Tomocerus mixtus. Taxonomy (NCBI): domain Eukaryota; kingdom Metazoa; phylum Arthropoda; class Collembola; order Entomobryomorpha; family Tomoceridae; genus Tomocerus; species Tomocerus mixtus. The sequence goes on from JAQFYC010000929.1 coordinate 3,180, forward strand.
GAACTAAATCAAATTTGTGAGCGAATCAAGTCAAGAACTGTGTAAGATTTTTGACATTTTTTATTGTGTGTGCCAATAATCGTTTGCCAATACATTGTACATAAAGAGCTATAATTTGCCTACTGCTTTAAGCTTTTGTTGGGGATTCTAATTATTCATTATAGATACCTTGTAGTAATGGATTTATAACACATTTTGACTTATTTAGGTCCCAAATACGAACAGCGCTGAAGAAAAAAGCCTTTGAAGATGCAGGTCTAGCCCTACCAGTATCATCTAGTTCAGGAAACACAATGGGAATTCAATCGCCTCCTTTAAGTGGTCCTACGAGTATGAATGCTCAAAAACCTTCCCCCCGAGCAAAACAAATAACGTCTTTGAAAAGTTCAGAAGTAACTCTAAATATGCTAAATGCATCAGATGGCGACGTTGAAAACCTTACACCACGAATGGATTTCGACCCTTCAGCTGTTGTTTCTTCGTAAAATGAATTGATCACTACTAAAAGATATAAAAATACTAATATTATAGTAGTTTCGGTATAACTATTTATTATGTTTAGTAGGTAGTAATAACCTGAAGTCGCGTCTAGCATCCACAATTTGGCATAATCCAGACCAGACAGAACCTCACCAATACAATATTATCAATAAATAATACCTACTCGTAGTTAGCTTTCCGTATCCGCACAGAGGAGACAGTAAACCTCACAAATTCGCATATTATAAGCGCGATTATAGTGTAATTATGCTATATATTTCAGTAGATTTTCAGGTCTTTGGAGCCAATTAAATTTTATAGATAAATAGAATATATTACAAAGTATATGTACGCAATAAAGGCACTAATGGTTTATTTGAATATCCGTAGTGCTTAATAAACTTCAGAGATTCGAAAACAGAAAATTAATAAGTGGAACAGACTAGTAGGAGGGGTGTTACGAATATTTATTGAATCTTCATCACATCACAATTATCTATGTTCATATGTATATATTTTTGTTCGTCGAAATGACTAGCGAGTACACACACTGACAAATTAAATTGGTTTACCTTACCACATAAGTAGTAAGTAATAATCGATGTGTCAAACATCGATAATTAGAACAAGAAAAACAGTCGAATTTTTGGGGAAAATTTGGGATTAGTTTTTGATGTAGTATTTAATCTACTGACCTGACTATTGATTCAATTGTTGTTAGATCAACAAAATATGCCTATGCGTATTGGAATACGTAGGTATCCTAAAACATATTGCATAATATTAAACATACCCAGCTATTTAAATGCATAATCGTATTTGAGGCTAAATTATTAAATATTCTGTTAAAAACGTATCACTTACGATAACGTATTTGGATCTAATAACGTGATGTACGTAGTCATACGAAGTTCCATTATTCCTACATTGTAATTAATTATTTAATTTACTTAGTCGAGATGATGATTATAATCAGGCGCGTTCAGCCTACCGGGCGGTTCGTCTACTTCTTGCGCCGTGTGCCCCTTTTAGATTACTATAAATAGTCAAAAACTGAACAAAAAAAAAAAAAAAGGCAGAAGACACCAAAATTACTAAATTTCGACCCACGACTTTGATATCGGTAATATTGTAATATACAACACTTTATAGCTAAATTCATTGTCCGATTCTCGTTGATTAAACTCAAAATTGTAATAATTTGCAAGTGGATTGCCCGGTGCGTTTTTTTCCCATTCAACCCTGATTATAATCCACGTTTCCTAAATTTTGGATGAATGTAATACCTATGAGCTTCTGCTTACCAACTGGTGGGGATTCGTAGAGGAAGGGCACACTGACACAACTAGAGTCTATGTAAATTGTAGGTATTCACAATTCTACAGCGATTCTTGGGTTAAGGTCGATAAAAAGATATTATTCTGCCAAATATTTTCGTTGAAGGTACCTGTATGAGTTGTTAAAACTAATTTTAAGAAACTTATAATTGGATTGTAATTCGTCACACCTCTCAAGCAGTTAAAGTATTTTAGATTAAAACCCCATTATTAGGCTCGTAACAATTATTACTTTAGGATATGATATCTATCACTTGTAAGAGACAACGAAGGCTTCAGTTCTAATTGTATTTAAAAATTTAAAATACCAACTGAGACACTATAAGTATAATAATATTGTAAGTTAAAACAATTTGTGTAAGTAAACTTATAGCTCTGTATAATTAAAAATAAGTATCATCACATCACACCAAGCCCTGAACCAAGGCATGGGTATTTCATATTCAATTGCTATTTGCAGTAAAACTGGAAGTGTTGAATAAAAGTTAAAAAAGATTATTTATGAGACTTTAGATAGAGTGTGTAATTGTACATTTCTTTAATTATAATTCATGCATTATGTAATTATTTCCCATTGCGTCCATTGCTCTTATTCTACTAAAAATCTTAATAAGAATAATAAGTAGAAAGAAAACAGATCTTCGTGGATCTCGGAAAATCTTCATGGTTAGGAGACTAAATATGCATTGAACATACATTGAGAAAATGCTCTACTTTCCCAATGTGACCCAGCATTGTACAAAGACGCACAGAAAGTGGCCTCATGCATTTGAATAGACTTTAACAAAGATATGCACAAAGGAAACAACAACTATTTTAAAAGACCCACAGTCATCCAGGGCGCCAGATACAAACCTTGACAGCTGAATTAAATCTTTCTTTTCTGTAGTCGCTCAAAAATTTCCAATCCAAAGAAAACTTAATTATAATTTTTTAAAACCTGGTTTAGTGTTAGTAGTTAATTAATGACTCATTATAAAATGACTAGCGACCCTCCTTAGATACAATAAACGTAAATTGACCATTTAGATTTGCGATTACAAGGTGTATTTTTAGTCCACTGCAGTGCTGGTTGCCCTAGTAAAAATCTTTTTCAAATTGCAACTTATGACTTTCGCAAATTATATTAATAGTCGAGGTGATTTAACCACTAAAGACGTTCCCAAAAGATCTCTGTTATTATTGCTTACCAACTTTAGAAATACTTGCGTTACGTCATCTTTTGTTAGTACAATACAATTTTATGGTGTGCAGACTTAATCGTAGTATTTCAAGCTTCCCTGATCAATGATCAAAAATTGTTGGTGATTCCGAAGGCTAATTTAATAGAATGACGGTTCATCGCAATTTGGATATGTCTTCATCAGCAAGTAAATACACTTATCTTTGTTTGTTTGAGAATTAAGCGAGAATAATGATGGATATTTGTCTGTTTTGGAAACTCAAAATAACAAACGCCAATCACTTCCGCATTGTAATGCCATGCACTAAGTTGCTTTGATATACTTTGAACTTGAACTAATTTTAACCTTTATCATTTTTAGATATTGAAAATTCGGATCACATTAACGGCCATCATGTATCAATGTCATCATTTCAAATGAATGACGAAAGTGCAACTATCAAAGATGTATGGGCTTGTAATTTATACGAAGAGTTCAGAATTATTCGAAGTGTGGTCAAGAAATATAATCATATTGCAATGGTAATTATTGTTACACTTGTCCTTTCTCTAAATTTGGATTTATCAATGTTGTGTAGGCTAGCTAATGCACCAAATGACAAAACGGTTGAAAATATTTGTGGGATAAAAGAAAGAATTTATTGTAGTGGACAATGTTAGTGGGACACCAGCCTACCATTGTGACCTAATTGTGTAAATTGTTTGATTTTCAGGACACGGAATTTCCAGGCGTTGTAGCCAGACCAATTGGCGAGTTCAGAAGTTCGTCCGAGTACCAATACCAAGTACTGAGGTGTAATGTTGACATGCTCAAGCTTATTCAGTTAGGACTGACTTTTATGGATGAGCATGGTAACACTCCTCATGGAACTTGCACCTGGCAGTTCAATTTCAAATTCAGCTTGCAGTAAGTGTTTTATGTACAATAAGATCAAATTACAATTTATCGTTATTTATTTATTTATTTATATAATTATGACACTTCCAATTTCTATAGGGAGGATATGTACGCCCAAGATAGTATCGAACTACTTACTAACTCTGGGATTCAATTCAAGAAGCACGAAACCGATGGAATCGATCCAATGATATTCTCAGAAATGTTCATTACATCTGGGTTTGTTTTATCAGATAATGTGAAATGGCTCTCTTTCCACAGGTCAGTTTATAAATAGGCTTTATATTATTTAACAAATACAAGCATTTGCCTTTCTTTCACGTTGAGGATGTTTGGTAAATCAATGCTGAAAAGTAGCTATTCAAGAATTTATGTCATCAGTGTTGTATTGTATTGCTGTGTTTAAGATTGTTATGGCCTTTGACCCTGTTTTAGAAGCTCCATGCATTTCCTTTATTACTGCATGTTTTATTGCAAGATGTCAATCTAATATAACTTTTATCCCAGAATTTACTTGATATGCACATACACTAGACATAGGCAGTATTATTATAGCGTACGCCATAAAAATTTTTTGGTCACTCACAACACATCATTTTGTCGTAACTTTTGTTGCTTCTTTACCGTATGGATTACCATATCGTATTCAATTGTTGCTAGTAAGCGTTGGAAAATTTAGCAAACCGTGAATAATTAGTGACTTAACTATGCTGGCTTAATATTTTTTGTATACAAAAATGTTTGATCATCGTTTTGTTTATGATTTTTATTAGTGGATATGACTTTGGCTACTTGCTGAAGCTTTTAATGGATAAGAAGCTGCCAAAAGACGAAGGTGGATTTTTCGAACTTTTGAAGATCTACTTTCCGTATATATACGATGTAAAAGTAAGTCACACCCTGCACACCATGTCATTAATTGGCGATCACACATTGTCTATATTACAATTTTGTGGTTTAGTATTTGATGAAAAGCTGCAAAAACCTGAAAGGAGGGCTTCAAGAAGTTGCCGATCAACTGGAAATAGAACGAATTGGTTCTCAGCACCAAGCTGGAAGTGACTCTTTGCTAACTGGAATGACATTTTTTAGAATGAAGGAGGTATTTATGGCTTCCCTTTTTAGACTTCGTATTCCAATTTTCCATCTCTGCATTATTAGACCATTCACAGTTTTACTGTGACTATTGTAAATGTATGTTGTTCGGTTGTGTTGCAGATGTTTTTTGAGGACAATATCGATGAGGCAAAATATAGCGGCCATTTATATGGATTTGGAACGTCTTTTGCCCAGTCAACTGATCTTACCGTCTACTACTTACATCATCCTGAGCATTCCACCGTTTACTAACAAGGAAAGTTTTTTTTGTAAAATAGAAAGTGTAATTCATTGTAAACTCCCTTTATAAAATTCGGCGTCACTATGAACTATTTTAAAATAACTATTAAATTTATAAAATGGGTAGATCTCAAGCCTACGCTGCCTTTATGAAATAAATGGGGGTGTATGTTAATTCGTTTTAAGTATTTTCTGTTATCTTAATTTCCTCTATACAGGTTTAAATCACCTAAACTAAAATATTTTAATTTCATTACACAATAATATCACTCTGTTCTGGTGCTTGCCTACGGAATCACTACAATCCACAGTTGGTTTATCAGAATACTAGTTTGTGAACTAACAGTATCCCATCTGTTCCCTATTGTGAAGGTGTCATTCAATAGGATTAGGTATACCTAGTGAGAGTTGACGGTAATAAGTATTTCGTTTTCTGTTATGCATTGACTCACTGTAAACTAAATAACAAATGAAAAATCATACTGTCAGAAATTCTGTACTTTATGGTATCACAAAAAGATTGAGTTTCTGATAATACGATACTACAGAGCTGATAACTACTAAGATACTAGTGTGGGTATAATGAGGTAGGTATAATGGAACACAAAGGAATATTTTAATGCAATTATATCTTTAAATAGGTATTTATTATTATCAGGACGTCGACCACTGAGGCGTAATCTTAATCCCATTTGTTTGTGCAAGAAATTTTTCTTCCTTTTGTTTCGATTCGATTTTGTACAGGCAGCTAAGATGAACGTTACCTGAATGCATATACCTACGGCAATATTTATAAAATAGGAGTACATCAATTAACGAGTTCCCTATCTGCCGTGACTATAAGGATGGGTCCTCCCTCATCATCACTTGTTTGCCTAATATTCTAATCACTGCATACACATATTACATATATGTATTCATTATTCAAAGATTTGGGAGTTTGGTACAAAAAAAGTAATGTAAGCATCTAAGCAATATAAATGTACATGAAATTCCAATAATATGCACAATCACAATCAAACACTTTTGGTGTAACGGGATCATACAAGCAATAATTTATTTTTATATTATATTTACCATCATAGGATATATGTATGTAGTATGATTTTATAATTGGTACTTGGGTGTCGACAGATGTATAATTCACTTAGACGAAATTTTAAACCAAGATCACAAGTTGCATGTTTTTCACACTCATAACCATGGTAGAAGACTTTTTGGCTTGGATAGGATGGGGACCATTAGTTTTAATATAAAGCGGGTAGATACAGTGGTAGATGTTTCAGTCGTCTTTGCTGTGCTCTCGCTCGTCGTCGTTCTGATCCCCATCTTCCTCGTCTGAATAGTTATTTGGCTCTTCGCCAGGTTTTAACAGTCTACCTACTAAGTCGTAGTTCTCTGCAAATAACAGAACACTTGATTATTTTGTGACCACTTAATATCAATTAAAAACCAATTAAATGCAGCAGTAATTATCAAAATCGAATACGCAACTAATATTTTAAATAATAACAACGACATACCTGACAATTGTGCCTCCCATTCTTTTATTGATTCCATTTGCTTGCTGTTCAAGTCAGACAGATCGTCATCTTCATCTTTTATTAAATCGGTTTGAAACATAGCTAATGACCGTGATGCATCATGTCCAGCAAAAGAATAGTATGGGGCTCCTTTAAACACAACCATTCAAATCCATAATTAAATAACTGTTCCGTCAATATTTAATAAGACTAATTGCAAGAGGGGCATTGAGATATTGATTTCTTACCTGGTCCGTACATTTTTCTTCCTCGCGTGACGTCAAACACTTTTCCATTAACTGCGACCAAGATTCGTCCGTCTGGCTGATTTCCATCATATTTTCTTAGTTCCGTTAAGTTCATGTCTTGTTTTCTCATTTTTGGAAGAGGAGCTGGAACGTTAGCTTCATGATAAGCTTTGATTCTGTCCTTGATAATTTTGTATATAATTAAGCAGATGCCAATAATGAAGCCAGTGACCACCGGAGTAGACAGTAAAAAATTAATACTGCTTGACGGAGGTTCCGATCCTCCTGTATTTTTGCTAGAACCGTTGGCGGACATGCTAAAATTTTAAACATTAATAAATATTAAGTTAATTTAGTATTTCACACAAACATTAAATGTAAATATATTTTGGCCAAATGACAAAATACAACCCAAACAATGGACAAAGCAAATAATTATAATATCAATAAAATTGGTCAATTCATCGAATGACTTTCATGATATGACTTTTAATTATAGAAAGGACCGGTGTAAAAATCCACAGATATAAAGATGTCACATGACCGCCTACGAGTACCAAATAAATATTTAATTTTACAGTAAGTAGGACATTTGCAATAGACTAAAATATTGCAAATGACCAGCTACGAAAAATGTTTTCTTGAATTGACAGCTGAGAACTGGATGAATTACAATTACAATTGAGAAAATAAAATAATACCTTTGCTGTTGAAGAGTCTTCAACTCACAGACAGATGACAGATGCGAAAAAAGAAAAGATATTGCTGTTTAGTGGCACAGGTGAAAATTTGTGTCCTGGGACAAATTGCTGCTGTAGTATAATATTATACTACTATGAATTTTAAAAGTGAAATTTTACTAAAAGATAAATTATATTTCACATTATTGATAACAAATATGTTATCCAACTGACAACACAGTGTCTACACCAATTCCCATTTTGGTTGAGAGAGATCACATTATTTAGTTAGGAGATCTCATGGTAGTTAAATAGAGTAATTCTGACAGGCACCTGGAGATACCTAGATAATTAGATAGGGAATTATTATGGTTACGTTGCCAACTGAGCTTGTGATAACTTTACTTGAGAGAAAATCCGAAGGAATCTGGTGATTTTCTATTGGATTTCACGGTTGAAAAATTATCCTATGTGACACTGACACTCCTGCTTAAAATGTGAGAACGAGTGTGAGTCCATCACAAATTCGCGATCGTTAGCTTAGTTAGCTATACATCAAAATATGTCCTTGCTTTTCACGTAGGTATACTCTGAGATTACGAATAACACCAATCCACATCTTCCGCGCTTTCCTCTAAAGCACTTTGTTAACCCTATTCCCTATGCCAGATGCCCGCTACTTAAAACCATCCAACAACAATAACGAGCATCTTCAACAAGTCTTTAGTTCGGTTCAGTTCGATTGAAGTTTGCGTTCTGCGTTGAACTTCAAATCGGTTTTAAATAAGCTCCTACTAGAGGCTAGAGCCGTATTTTATGATAATATGTTCCCTACCCGACCTGAAAAGCAAAGCAACGATTCCGAAACTAGAGCTCCCTATCGGACAACTTATTGGGGGATATCGGGCAGGATCGAAATATTTTGGGTCTCATGGGTACCTTACCGGATCTAGGGCACAGTTTGCTATTTTCAACGATGTATAATTTTCAATAATTTAAAGTTTTCAACGTTTAGACTAATATAGGCAAAATATTTTATTGCATATATTTTTACGTGTCAGACAATTGACAATTTGGAGTCGATTGAGAGGGTGTTATATTTTGGGGGTGGGGTGGGAGAAGTGGGAGAAGTCAATATCTTTGCAATTTCCGATGTGAAAACATACCTGAAGATGCAAGCCACAGCTTTCAAAGTCCTTGTTTAAACCTTTTAATTCCTTATAAGATATTGACAAATATATTTACTTCCCCCTTGGGAGGGAACGAAAAAATATGTAATAAAAATGTTTTGCCTGTATAAGTCCAAAAGTTGAAAACTTAGGAAACATCATACTGTGTCCTAGATTGTATTAAAATGGCTATGAAATGATGATTATATAGGAAGTGATCCGGTCCAGATCTGATAATGTAAACTCCCCGACCAGAATGAAACAAAACGCTAGGTAAAAATACCGGGTGAAGCCAACCAACCAACCCTATCAGGTTTATTTTAAACTGAAATTTTTTCCATTCACATACATACAATAACAGTCTCCCTTTATGGTTCTGAGAATCCCCAGAAGAAACCCCCCCCCCGCCCCCAGTCTATCTTGTCATGCAAGGCTGTAGCGATGGGGGGGGGGGGGGGCTTGCGCCCCATTCGAAATCCAGAAAAAGGCAAATTTGATGTTATTGTACGTTTTAAGTCTGAAATTTGCCTCTCCGCGCGTTAATTTGCAGATTAAAATTTTCAGCTCCTCCCGAAAGCTGCAGCCTTGTCATGTGATTAGGTGGAATTAAAAATATTTTTGCACTTAGAATTGATCGGTAATGGGAGAAAATATCCCTTGGGACGGAAAGGCCCCGTTGACAAAAAAGACCAAGGGACGGAATGACCCGTGCTAAGCTGCTGTTTGCACCTCAGAGGGTATCCACACGAAGGATAATGTATATTCTGTAATTCCATAATATATATGTATGTTATCACCATGTTCGCAAACCCGTCTTCTCATTTTTATTTGATAATTGGAATATTTTTTAAAATGCTTGTGCATATTGGCAATGGTAAAATTCAATGTGCGTACTATGGAAGCAATGCGCGGGTCATTCCGTCCCCTGGTCTCTTCGGTTACCGGCTTTTCATGGCAAGGGATAATGAGTCCTAGAATCGAATTGATCTTGACATTAGCTTAACATTTAACTTAAAATATATACCTAACAATATTACCCTAATCGATAGTGGGGTTGATATATGATTTACGTCTCTAGTATCCAGGTAGATACATTACATGAGATGATGAGAATGAGACCAATGAATGGATGGAGAAGGAGAGTTTAGACCAAGAGGCTGCGTTAACATCTCAGCACATCAATCAATCTCTAACCAGTACATTACTTTTAGTCTGTCATCGTTCTATCTCAAAATAGAAATACTCTAGGTAACTACAACAAGCGCACCGTCACCGTCGTCCCTCGTTACCACCAGCGGGGTACCAGCAACTGATGGGCTATCTCATCTTGTTACGTATAGAGTGAAACTATTGTAATTGCCATTTTGCGTCTAGATAATTTTACGATATCAATTCATTTTACCTAACATGAAACCCCCATTTAAGATAAGTAGGTGTGCTTTCTTAAATTTAATAATGAAGAAAAGCAGATTTTAGTTGAAATTATACGAGTCGAGTACGAGTAGTGGGTACGTTTCAATTCCAATTGGTATGCAATGCACTGCAAACCTGTTTTAACGATAAAAACGAGTCGGGCTTTTGCTTTTCTTGGAGGAGCAGAATGATACTAACTACACAGTAAAATATTTCAAATAAACGCATCAAATAACACAAGAACACGACATAATCAAATTAAATTTTGACCAATTTAATGTTTTTGTACAAACTTGTTTTCGAAGCTAAAAAAGAATAATACCTACCAAAACAGGTAAAAAGAGTTAACGGTTCAATTACTATTTAAAAGATCATTATTATGCTCCACTTCAAGAAATGTCATTAATCCGACTTCTTTTTCTTTTTTGGTGTTATTTTTTGTTCGGCAGTTGCAGGTTCACTCTTACGCTTCCCCTTAGCATCCGAAGCCTTGTTAGGTTGTACTGCTGAAGGTTTTGAACTGTTCTTTTGCTTTTTCTTATCTTGCTTTTCTTTCTCTTCCAATTCTTGATTTTCTCTTTCGATTAGAGTAATTAAAGTGTTACATCGTCTTTGCAATTCCATTGCCGTTCTTGATTTAATGAACCAATCAAAGCGGAACTGGGGTGCAGCTCTGTTCACAAACAAATATTTAATTACTATCCAAATGTAAAAAATGGTACTTATGATATACGAGTCCAAATGAGTCAATGTTGGTACTCACCTCACAGCAATACGAAGTTCATCGTAAACATTTTCTTTGTCGAAACCCAATTTGTGAAGCATACAAACCAGAAATCGATCCTCCTCTTCAGTATAATTTTTGCCTTTATTGGTTCCATATGCAATTCGGAGTTGATGGAACGGTGCTCGGTATCGCGTCATCTGAATTTTTTAAACAAAAGAATTATTAACGAAGGCCAACGACTATTATAAAGAAGCACTGTCAAAGTGTATTGAACACAAAAACAATGGTTGAAGTAAGCAGACAAGCGAGTAATTTAGAACTCAAATCTTAAAAATACCTTCGCATCGAGAGCCTTTTTGATGCTAGCGCGACGTTGAATTTTGGCTTCTCCTCGTTCGATTTGAGCCATGATACGATCTATATCTTGTAGCTCGTGACATCTTTCCCAAAACACAGCGCTGTACTCAATGACTTCTTCGGGAGTTTTTCCTTCTACTTCCTTGGCTATATTTTCAATATCATCTCGACCATACTTTTCGTTAGCTTTAACAAACTGGTTAAAATCCCTTTTCGTCCATGTTGTGAATCCCTGAAAATAAGACATTGTCCGTCATTAATGATCAATTCATATCCCGAAATGCATAGCATGGAAAAGAACATCTTTCGATGTGTAACCACTTTTAAATCGTCGAAAGAATAAATTTATGGCAAACTAAATGTTATTTTGTAATGAAACCATTACAATGTAAAGTTAACATCAAATCAAGCAAAGCAACCCAAACAGAATAATTGTATGCAGTATTTCCTATAGCAATAGCATAATTTTATGTATGGTCATGCATAATATCTTCCATTCCGTTGTGTCCAAATATATGTACCACACATATACATGTTAATTGTAAAATAGCTATTGTCAGTATGTTCTTTATTTTGAGCATCAGTGGTTACACTAAAGTTCTTATCCATGGCATGTGGTATAAACACTAAATAAATTGTGAAAAATAAAAATCATCTTACTCTTTTCACTTGCATTACCTTATTTAAAAGAATGTCTCGTTCGGATTGCTCCTCTTCCGTCAACGGATGTGCTTCGTCTATCTTTTTTTGTTCCTCTCGCTGAATTTTAGCTGCATCTGTGCCTAATTCAGGGTTTCTGGGAACCTACAGAAATTTTGTAAAACAAGTTACCACAAGTTGTGCATTTGCCAGCTAAAAAACTAAACAATATATTATTAAATAAACTTTTTTAACGTACCTTATATCCCAAGGTTTTTCTGTAATAATAGATTTCTTGATCCAGAAGCTCAAAGAGCCTTGGAGGAAAAAATTGAAAATCTTGGACGATAGGGAGCTTTGGTGGTCTTGGTGCCTTTAGGAAAAAATTGGAGTTATGTTTTGCATACATAGCTTCTGTTTCTTGTTCACAGACTACTTATACCACATTACAGTATGTAAAATAAAATATAAATTACCTTAGGAGCTTTTGGCTCAGAAACTCGAAGAGCTTCTCTAAAATATGCATCAACTGCATAGTTCGCTTTTCGTTCTCGCTTTGGTGGTTCTATCCAATGACCTATGAAATGTTTCTGTTTCTCTCTACAAATCAAAAATTGAGAATCTCATATTAATAACACACACTTTTTCAGTATTTATGAATACACTATGCAGAAATACTATAATTTATAACTGATTGACAAGAATTAAAAATGCATACCTGTAATCTTCTCCTTCAAACTTGTACACAGACTCAGCGGGAGCATCTATCGTAAAATTTCTCAAAGACGATTCTCCTAGAGAGCCCAATCGTTGGTTCAACTGCTCCGTTTTAGTTTCACTCTTATGAAGAATTGAATCTATATCCTCGTCAGTAATTTCAGAATCCTTAGAAGCAAATACGTGGTCGGCTCCAAAACGAATCATATTAAGCATTTCATCTTTATTTAGCTGATTGGTTTTATTGTCCACAAGTCGTCCTGTAGATAATTCATATAATTTAAAAAATTAGATTTAGATTTCATCTAAAATGGATGCATGTATATGAAAAATAGGTTTACTAAAGCATAGGAAGGCTGACTCAGTTTAAGCCCAATTAATTACCTTGTTGAATAACCAGCTTGTCCAATCTCAATTTAACTTCGGCCCTCTCGACAATTTTCTCTTCCACAGTGTTTTCCGTAATAAATCGAAATACACGCACTTGTTTAGTCTGGCCGATACGATGAGCTCGATCCTATGTTTAATAGATAAGTGAAAATCAAGAGCGATGTTTTAAATAACATTAAATCAAAATAATGTCAAAAATTAACACTCAAATTACTTATGGTTCGTAATTATCATAAAGCATATTCAATCATGCATTCATCAACCGTAACCGTATTCAAACACCTATTGACCTATTTGTGGAACTTTAAACAAAGTGTCTACAATTTGTCGATAGGCAATTAAATGAGAGCATGTTATGTAGTTAAATATTGTTTACCATAGCTTGTAAATCCATTTGGGGGTTCCAATCAGAATCATAGAGCACGACAACGTCTGCAGTTGCTAAATTGATGCCTAACCCTCCAGCTCTTGTAGATAGCATGAAGAGAAATTTTTTACTTCCGGGTTCATTAAATTCGTTAATTTGTAGCTGCCGGTCCTCGTGTGGCGTTTGACCATCCAGACGACAATACTGTAATGCAGAATAGACAACAAATAACATATTTTTAGGAATTTACACAACATAATCCTAGTTTACTGGTTCAAACCACACTCATCAATATAAACTTTAGCCTCAGCAGAGTTTATACCACTGGAAAATATACACACATACTTTCTATTTTGTGTAGCCCTGAGTGAGTCTTCAATCGAACAAAAAAGGCTGCACAATAGTGTGCTACATGGGTATGACAGTGGCAGTGGCTTCAATGAAATTGAAGTGTATATAGATTATGATTATTTTAACATACATTGTAACCCTTCCAAATGGAATAATCCTCAAGAATGTCCAGTTGCCGGGTCATTTGGCTGAAAATAAGCACACGAGATCCTTGGTCTTGGAGTTTAGGTAATAGCTTGTCGAGTATGACCAATTTGCCACAGTTATATACAATGTGGGTATCTGTGGTATAAGGAGGTCCAGGCTCAGCTCCGTCGAATAAATACGGATGATTACAACATTTTCGCAATTGCATCAAAATATTCTGAAGTCTCATCTTTTCAATCTTTCCAGCTCCATTAACTATATCAATGTCTTTCATCAAGACTTTGGTGTACCTATGGAAAATAAATACAAAATATTATCCAACTTAAATTGCCACTGGTTAACAACATAAGAAATTAGTTGCACAATCAAATTTATACATACCATTCCCTCTGCATTTTACTTAAACCGACATAGATTTTCAGTTCCTTCTTCGGAGCAAGACGTTTTTCGACATCTGATTTCAAACGTCTCAACAGAAACGGTCTAAGGACAGAATGTAGTCTTTCAACAAGAGCATTGTCTCCTAAACATGTGTTCGTGTTGAACCAGGAATCGAAATCCTACAAAACAGAAAGTAATGTAATATTTCCTTATTGATACACATAATGATGTGCAAATAGTTCTCGCTGGTCATAGGGAACAAACCTCTGATGAATTAAATACATCCGGTAGTAAAAAGTTTAGCAGTGCCCATAGTTCATGTAAGTTGTTCTGTAAAGGTGTTCCTGTCAGTAAGAGCCGATTTGTTGACTTAAATTCACGAACATATTCAGACAGCTTAGACTTCTCATTTTTTATACGATGAGCTTCATCGATAATTAAATATCGCCATTGAAATTTTTTGAATACGGATCTTTCTTTGATGATCATTTCATAGGAGGTAACGGTAACATCCCATTCACCCGGCATAAGGGTGTCTCGAATAAATGTTGCCTAAACAAAAAATGATATAAATAAATTGTTAGTAGTGTTTTAAAATATTGGTACATAATATGGACTGTATAGTCTTACTCGGCTTTCTTGGTCTCCAATAAGGCAAACTGCTCTTAACGAAGGGCACCACTTCTTGAACTCGTTCATCCAATTAGCCAGGGTAGACTTAGGAACAATAACAATATGTGGCCCCATAATACTTCTGTAATGTTTCATGTACCTAAAATATGAGGAAAAATATTTTTAATTAATACTTAATGCATGCTAATTGCTTAAGGGACTGTTTACCACAAAGCAGATAGTAGACAACTAAAGTTAATATAAGCTATAATAAAATTTTGGCAAGTAAAACAGTAGACATGCCATGTGATGCATTATAACAACCTTACCCCAATAAGGAGATCGTTTGCAATGTTTTTCCGAGACCCATCTCATCTGAAACATTAAATATGAAACATGGTATTTTATGGTATTAATCATCATATCGTGTTCGTGGACGTAGCTGGCAGTAATTTGCAACAGCAATGTATGCTACTTCATATGGTTGTATTAATGGGAGAATAAACAAAAATAATGGAACATAATTTACAAAACTATACAGACAGCTCCAGTAAACATAATTAAATGCCTCTTATAAAGTTGCCCAAAAAATTGGAATTTAAGACATCAAAATTATACCTCTGTCATGTAAACATGAATTGTTTTTTTCTACATCTTTCAACGTTTGTACTTACCAGCCAATATTCCATTAATGCCGTTTTCATATAGAGATATCATCCAATTCAATCCCCTCACTTGGTAATCCCTCATTTCTCCCCCTTTTATATATGGGGGCGACACGTCAAAACTAATAATTGTCTTTAGTGAAGCATTAGTTTCAGCTAACAATTCTTCGTCTTCCTCTTGTTCGGTTTTTCGGTGTCGATGGCTATAAAGTATCAAAGTAAAGTGGTGGTCATCAAATCATTTCTTTCGTAATGAGGTAAAAAGCGTAATCCCCTGGTATAAATCTATATGTTAAAAACTTACTCTCCTGCTTCGGATATCCTTCGAGTTTCCATTTTCTTTCCCTTTTCTTTAGTTGGTTTAACTTTGAGAGGGCTTGTGGGAGATTTGTCTCGGTTGGCCGACATCATAAAATGAGAGAATATTTCTGTTTGCTGAAGGAGAAAGTCGAATCTCCTTCCGGAATCCCTTTCCTGAAAGACGGAAACCCCAATGACCATTATATAAGTCTACCAAAAAGTTACACTCCCCCCGAGCATTAATTTTTCCCTATTAGCATACATAAGGTTCTCAACATGGCAGAACGATATACATGCTGACACGCAGTGATAACGATTATTCGTACATTTAAAGCGTATTTGCGTTTGCAGCACCAAAAAGCAAATTAAACCATAAACTGCATGACAAAAACATAATAATATTCAGTTACTTGCACACGGAAGCGCCAATAAATCACTATGTTAGGTAGTATTATTAATATTCCATAATAAAAACACAACAGGTAACTATAAAATATTGGGTGGGGTAATACTGGTCAGCACAACAAATCTTTGCTTTGTATTGTATAGCTTTTGCTTATGAAGTATACGAGCATACAAACAGCAAAATTAAATAAATACCAGTTTTGTCTCAAAGTCTTCTCGACCTTTAGAAGAACTAGTGCCCGTGTCAGATGACCCACTCTGTAATGAAAAGGGACAATAAATTAATCGCCCAATACATTGCCTGCCTGCTATCACGGCTCTGTCAATGGCGTTTCTTTCACAGCACAGCTGTTCTTTCTGTCCACGAAACCATTAATTCCGAATTTTCTAATCATGACCAGCACGAGCTCCTGCTACGTCAGCTGTCAAGTTAAATTTCTGGAACTTCAAACTAATGGATTATTGATAAAATTTGTTGATTCATAGGTTAATTAATTTATTGTCTTTCTGTCATCAGTTTATTGTAAAGGTATCGCATGCTGTGGGGCATATTTTTATTTATATTTGCTCAATATTACTAAATATATAACAATACATACGAAACCCAAGAATACTTCCATTGTAAAATCTGTCATCTCTTTAAAATTAGGTCATTAATATTTGTAACAACATTAGTTTAACTTTAATGTTTAAACTTTAGATTAGCATAACATTAAACATTAAAATGACAGCCCCTTGGTCATCAAACTATTCACAACACTATATGGACTAGAGTGCTTGCTCAGTTTCAGATTCAGCGTTCATTTTTGGCTTTTTGTCATTTTTGTTGTTTGTAATTTGCGTAATCTTAATCACTAGGTATTTATCAAATTGATATCAATGATCAAAACAGGGATACATTGACAATTTTCAATACTTTCTTGCGCGATTTTCTGTGTCGTGTGTATGTGTATCGTTGTACTCATAATTGCAAACATTTTAAAGTAGTAGTTTCAATAAATAGCATTAACATAGAAAAGCAAATTAAATAAAGTTTTACCGAATTATCTCCCGTGTCAGCCATTGGAACTGGTAATTGAGGGTCTTCCATTCTGGACTTCTCCTTAGTAAATCCCTCGTCCTTGTTTTGATTTTCTTGTCACCGACTTGTCTTCAATATAATACTAAACTAATTAACTCTATATTTTTGTTGTTGTTTTTGATACAGAGGTATTGTATTGTATACTTTAGTTTAGTGGCAGCAGGGGAATAGACAAACGAACTTTGCCTGTCAGTTTCTCCAGTAGTAGTGCAGTGTATTGATTATTTAATAACGTCTGAGCGGCAACAAGAGTAAAAGGAAGAAATACAGACGCGACTCTGGCCGCCTGCTTGGGACTCTCTAAAGAGACTGACTATGACTTACGCTACTTTTGTTCGCAATACCAATGGCGGCCACCCTTTGCCTTTTTTATAACGCACTCTCATTTGCTTAACAAAATTACAGAGAGAGAGAGAGAGGAAGAGAGCATAATATTCTGGTCACTGAGGTTCTTCTAGATTGCATTTAATCGGTACATCTGAATCTGACCATGACTATGACCATGCATGTTTTAAAAAATGGTACACCGAAGAACACGGACAGAGGCAGACAGAGAAAATATTTCTCTTTTAGATGGTGATTTCAAACCTACCCCATGTCACCCCTTTCAAAAGTTATTCCATTTTGAAGATTGAAAATTGAAAATTGAAAAGTGTACCGTACATATCTGTATATTGAGATAGGGAACTCTTCAATTTTCAAACTTCAAAATGGAATAACTTTTGAAAGGTTGGTTAGTTGAAATCACCATCTAAAAGAGAAATATTTTCCCTATCTACGTCCGTTTTCTGCAGTGTACCATCTTTTAAAACATGATCAGATGTATCGATTAAATGCTTAATCTAGAATCTCAAATTGACCCCAGCGTGCAGTTTGCAGTGAGTCACACCAGTGTATATATACCCACCCTGGCCACCCTCACAAAAGTTTGCATGCAATACTACATACAAATACAAGGATACAGTAAAATAAACCATAATTTAGGGCCAAAATGACAATGATCCAATATTTTTGTTTTTCATTCATCATTATGCATTTACATAGTATTCATTCGCTATACTTAATACAGTTGACAGTGACAGTATACCTGTAAACATCGATGTGCCTGCAAATATCACCAGAGTAGATATATATTTGTGTACTAAAAACACCAACAATATTAAGCATAGATATAAATATGTTCTAATATTATAAAATAGGTATAAAACATTTTTATGTAATGCTTGTAAAATTTCCTTTTAGTAAAAATAATTGCTTAGTTCATTTGAGTTAAAAAGTGGAGTATTAATTGTAAGTATAATTAGTCACATAGCTTTAATTCATTTTTAACAAAGGTAATTTTCATATTGAATAGACATTATATAGTCGATGTTGGCGAATACGAAGTCAGCAAACTTTATTTGTTCGAAGGGAGGTCGCAGTTTAAATATTCTTGCAGCAATACAAAGATTATTGGAACAGTAATTTATTTATGGTGGTTTTGAAGCGAAGGCAAAATATTTTTCTATATTGCCATTCATTAGAAATACAACAAACAAAAGAAATCTTATCTCCGCATCTGGATATAGCTTTTGGTTTTCGACTTGGACCGGAGCTACACAGTAATTTATGAAACTTCAAAGATGCTCCTCCTATACCTTTCAAACCACCTGGAATATACAAGAATTACAAGATAAATTGTGATTCCTGCCCCTACTCATACAAAAGTGAAACTGGACGTAATTATTTAACTAGATTCAAGGAACACATTGCTGATGTACGTCACAATAGTTTTGTCTTCAATAATAGCATTACATAATATGGCGAAAAATCCTTCGCGCTGAATTTCCGATTCGTCCATTTCCTTAATTGAAAAAGAAACATTCATTTGCAAGAAAGGTCATAGAAAGTCTGTGCATTAAAACTACGGAGAAGAGAGAAGACTGAATTTAGATGATGGAATTGAAACCAATCCCGCTTGGTCTTCCTTATTTCATTCTATACTAAAACATAAAGGTACAGAATTATTACAATTACATGTACCTATAGCCTATAGATACCAAGATAACTAAACTAACAAAAAATATGTCATTTATTTTCATTATGCCATATTTTGTCAACAGTAATTATAATGTAGTTAAAATATTTTCCATCTTAAACTTAAGTTTTAGCCTGATGATGATAGTTGAATACTATTGAAAGCTTGGCATTATTTTTAGAAGAGATAAGAATAAAATCTTTGTTAAAGCCTTAACGTCCGATAAAATGAGTATTTATTGCATACAAGGCTGGAAGCACTTAAATACGTTACACAACTGTATATTAAATTTAGTTTTAGTGTTTTATCAATATAACTATACTATATCAATAAAACATATATCAATGACCATGTTTTATCAACGGTATAGCATAATAACCTATTCAGTCTATTATTTTCTTGGTATAAAAATATTAACCATAATATTTTTTTATAATTTCTGGGCACTCTGGCAAGTTTCCAACAGCCAAACCTGTAACTAGTCTTATCAGGTGAAGTTTTTGATGAATTGCGAGTAGCCTACGGTTCTCCGCAATTTGTCTCGCTTTGTGTTGAGTGTCAGCTTCAATAAAGCTGCCATAAATTTCAAGGGGACTCCTAGTTGGTGTTGTTATGATTGACATTTTTTTGCTGAGCCGACGTCGAACAGGGGTGCGAGATGGTGTTCTTTCTGCCGATTCTGCTTGTTCTAGCGAATCGATTGTTTTCTCTATGTGATCTTGAAGTATTGACTTTGGCAAAATTGAAGATTGAGTTTTTTTCTCAGGGGATAGGAGCCATGGATTATCAGTGACGTCAAGCATATCGTATTCGCCGTCTTCATTTTCATTTATTTCCCCAGCAATAGCGTCTTCACCTGTCAAGATATTACTTGATTTCACCCGTTTGCTTTTGTTAGCTGGCTGACTGCCACTGTTGTCCATTGCGGCTCTTGAGCGTTTCGGCATAGTTATTAATGGAGGCTTTCCTGTTCAAATGACAGGTCCCAGTATCCTGTGCAGATTAAAATATAATATTTAGTATACACAAAATTGCACAAATTAATATATTTGATTAGCGTGGATATAATATTACAATAACCTTGCTTTTGTTGAGTAACTTAAATTTTATCCCTTTAATCCTTTAAAAATAAATATTCAGACACAAGTGAATGTGTCAGCAATTCAGCAACAATGAATGAACCTGAAAACACAAACAAAGAAACATAATTACAGACAGTGCGAAAGAAACTGAAAATTAATATAAGTCATAACATCATCCTATGTTAAGTCAAAAGTCAAAAATGAAAAATATAAATTTATTTCAATTTGCTTTGCTTTGTACTAAAAGACTGAAAAATAATGAATAATACCCAAAAAAACTTTAAACAGTTTACAGTGTAGCACCCAAGCCCAAAAATAATCAATACGACATTGACAACAATGATACGACTGAGTGTTTTCCTTTTCATAAATCACTTGACTTAACTATAACTTTATTGATATTTACCTATTTAGTTTTGGTACTTTGGCACTTTGGAAGTCAGCTAAGCTAGTATTATACATGTATACACATGTTATATACCTATTAGGTAGTAATTTTGTCTTTACTATTTCTACTGATTATTATTCAACATAGATGAGAGGTAGACAAGAATTATCCTTTTGTTTATTTTTATGACGGTGGACGGTGACCTGGAAAAGAAGCAGGACAGCAGAGCAGCAGATGAGAATTTGCGAAATCTCATAATAAATCCAACTTTCAGACTTTCACCAATCTCATAAATTCGCGCCTCCTTACAACTTTACGTTGAACCTAACACAAGGAAGGCGAAGGAATCACAAATAAAAAGGGGAGACGCGATAATAATATTAACTGTTGCGTGTGCGATGCTGCAACAAAATGGTACAAATTATATTTGCCTGCATTTTGCAATTTACAATCATGCAATTAATTACTATTGGTATAAAAAGTGCAATACAGTACCCAATTTATAATAATAGTAATATTAATTATGTAAAAAGAGGATGCAAAATCTATATTACAAATAGAATTGAGTAGCAAGACTCCTCATCCGATTCCAAATTATAATAAGATTACATGATTAAGTAGTAGATATCCGTATTTAGTATATAAATAATTATGCAGATTATCCAAATTGTGACAAACACGGAACATTTCTGCAGCTGAAGAAAAGTTTACATGTGAAAGTATTCAGAAATAAAGTATTTTGGTGGGTTAAACAAGTAATTCAATTTTTAATAGTATATTGAGAAATACATATTTATATTGCAATCGAATTACATAATCATGGTTTCGAATCGACCCAATCCTAAAGTCCCGATTAATGTTGTTTATACCCATCTTCCATTTTACTTCCAAGTATATTTGTGTACTATAAATATACATATAGTCGCATATCGTCTGCAATCGTCTTTGGTGGGTAGGAAGGAACAATGGAGATCCTTAAAATAAAATAGAGTAATAATAAATATATTTTTTTTTCTGAGCTTGAGTGCATATATTTGTTTGCTGTGCCAATTTACACTCCATGATAGCTGTACTAAAGGTGGGAACCCAACCTAAAACCCCAGGTTTTGGGTTGGGTTGGAATTTCGTAGTTTTCATTTGGTTGGGATTGGGTTGTGTTGAAAAACGAAGGGGTTGAGTTGGCTCGGGGTTGGTATGAAAAATTAGTACGGTGTTGGATTGGGTTGAATATGCTGCCCAGGAAATGGGTGTATAAAGATTTGTCTTATAATAAGCTGATTGATTTGGTTAAGGATCATATTTTGAAAAAACGAGATTTGTTGTATGTGAATTACTGATTGTATTTTTTTTCTTATATATATATATATATTTGTGACTGATGGGGTAGAGCGGTGTCTGGTGCTTGCGCTAGTCACTGATTTTGATTCGTGTAATTGAAGGGCCATTTTTGTCACGTGAATAAAGCTAAACTAACTAGGTAACTAACTAACTTGAGGAGGCTGGCGTTGGGTTTCTGATGTTGGACTTGTGCTGTGCAAAAATGATTAGACACATTAGACAGTTTTTATATTTCATTGCCCCATAACTAGTACATAATAAATATGTATATTAATGAAATCACAGAGCTATTTGTAGATTGGGTTGAATTGAGTTGGGGTTAAAAAATTGATTGGGTTGGGCTCAATTTGTAAAAAACCTTGGAGTAGGGGTAGGATTTGGTTGGGGTTGAAATCGGCAGGGTTATAGAAAATGTGACAACTCAAACGATTATGGCTATATTGATGGGTTAGGTATAAAATAAATGCACGTGTATTGCATTTGTAGAGCTATCGATAGTTTTAAGGTTTTAAGTCTATTTTTGAATTGCATTTAGCTAAGGAAGACACATAATTGTTGTGACTTATTAATACTATATTTAACAAGGAAGTATTTTTCTAACAGTTTTTACATGTGGTATTAATCTCTACCCTTGGTTTTCATTTAGGAAAGCATAATAATATGATTTTGCATATGTACAACAATGGATAATAAATATGTACGCATGGTTTTTGTTGCGTTTTAATTTCCTTCTATTAAAACGATCGCTAGCGGACTGAAACAGTGAATGGTAGTCTTATAGTAACTGACGATGAAAACCATATTATGACAGCATGTTTAGTATTTCAAATTCAAATACTTAAATACTTAAAATGTTCCCTGAGTAGGTAAACTGAGATAAATTACATCTTGTGTGATCCTAGCTCCTCACATTTATCCAATGATACTTACAATTAGTAGATGCGTGTAAAAAAGGATAAAAAATCACACAATCTTAGTTGCTTGGTTCTGTTTGCTGGATTTTAAATTACCTATATTTTTTGACTGTGTAGTTATCTATCCTATAACTGATGCTGATTGTGATTATAAGGTTGAGATTAGTTGTGGATTGTGATAAAAATACAATGATAAGGAAATTCATTAGGCCAGTCGAACAATACGCGATAAGAGTATTTAAGACGGAGCTAGCTGTGTGCATTGTACATGCATACTACTTAATACTTATGTGGTGGTGTGATAAGATTATCCATTACACAGAAATAGCAGACAAAGACAACTCCTCGTAATATAAAACTTAAGTCAAGCTAATGCGATCTCCAATTCCAAGGAACAACATACTAACTTAAGTAAGTAATGAGACATTTAAAACCAAGCAACTAAAGGTTAATAAATATAAATATCCACCAATTCGTACGCATGTGCATATGACAAATACATTAAAGTTAAATTCAAGATTAAGCAAGGAAATAAATGTAAAAAGGAATAAAAAAGAGTAGTGCCAAGGTAAAAATGATAGTAATAACAAAATAATAGCAGGTAATGCAATGGTAGTGCGAAGTACAAGTTACAAGAGACCAAGAATTCATCCAACCATCGCATCTCTATCCATCCCGTGTTTTGTAGGTATATATTTATAATAGTATTGTATTTAAACTGCTTATTATGTATTATTGGCCATCATAATGTTCAGTGCTAACTTTTTTTGCATTTTAGCATTATACTTATTCCTATATCAATATCATTCAAGTAGGTACTGCGCTATGTAAGATGTTTGTAGCTATGCATCTTGTGTGTAAGTTCTTACTTAAAAATATACTTACCATTTTGTTCTTTATACAAACTTAACTCTTCTAACTAAAGCTAAGGTTGAATTTAAATAGTAGTCCGTATTCTACATAACATAATATTATATCAATATAATATGTATTGTACAGTACTGATACTACTGGCTGTATGTATTTATATTGTTATGGTATTCTTGTGCCTTGCCATTTTATGCGATACCCTTACGTTTTGTTCTTAACGAAGAGAATTCAGTAAGAACAGAATAGGGATACTGAATCTGAATACAGATACTACAGTGGAGTGCAGTGGTGTCGATTTGTGATGGTGTTTCTGTTTAGCTCAGCATGGAGTAGTATTTGATAAAAGGACGAAGCTTTGCCATGACTATATGCGAGCGTATTGTATAATTTGAAATAGAGGTTGCCAAAAACTAGAGTTTCATTCGACAGTTTACATGAAGAAATAGTGGAAATATAAGCGTCCCAACCGAAGCAAGTATCTTCAGCATTGCGTTCACTCAAAAGCCAACAATAAGTGAACTTGTGTGTATATATGGTACTAGTTTACACACAGCTGTGTAATCTAATTGTATATGTAATGCAATGGTGAGGCTGCATATATCTACTTATTATACCAACTTTACTTATCTCTCTCTACTTTGTACTTACTATTAGTGAATACAGCTAAAATATTATTTAATAATATCCTACATACATTACACTACCAACACCAACTTGTTTTACCTTATGTTATGCTATGTGCATACATATTAACGCTACATACTACTAATGTATCTTATATCTACTTATCCTCAATGCAATTCTACTTAATATGGCTCTGATAGAGATGGTCAATCTAATATCCTATCCCGAGAATATGGACAATCCCGCTAGAAATTGTCATTATGCAGCTTAAGCTTATCTGATTTTTGTCAGAGGATACTATACCGTGGGACTTCTACTGACAGTTTTCGACTGTATATATGGATATACAAAAATTGCAAAGGCATTTAATTGGATTCATATTGTGTTAGGAAAGAGAAATCTTTTTAAAAGCTATCGGATACAAAAATGTCTCAAAATTTAAATTCAAAGATAGTTTTAGCACTTTTGTATGTATAAATAACTCATTAAGCGACAAGTCATTGTAATAATATAGTTTGTGTAAATATCGAGTCACTCGCTATACATTTAGTCAATCATATCTTAGCTTTCTAAGAACGTTGAGACATAAAGGTAACTGTTACAAGTTACAACCATGAACCCTAAGTATTTAGATTGTAAGACAATTAACAGGAAATGGGTTAGTTTAGGTGCTATAATAGAGATTTGCGTGTAAAAGCGCCCAGCTCTAATGAATACTTCTTTCGTTTCATACAAATGCCTGCATAGATAGATGGATAGGTATGTAGGTAGGGTCTTTGGGAGTACCACATAATATTATAGACTTATATGGGATATATTATTTTGTGCCCTATGTAATAATCCCAGAACTGAAGTGTAGAGTGAGTGTGGCTATAGATATTCGAAACATGGTTTGTTATGCAGTATGGAAGAGCGTAGATGTGTGTGCAAGTATAGAGAGCAAGTTTGACTATGCAATGTTAATGTACCTATATAGCTAGACAACATTTACATTAAAGATACAATACTTTACAAACATGTTCTTGTGTAGTGGATTGAATTGAAGTCAAGAATTAAAGTAAATGGCAAAGAGTGTAGAGTACATTCACGCTCACGTTCCTTTAACAAAGTATTGGCAAATAGCAACTTGATTGTGATGTGATGTGAGTTAGTTGGGTATTCTGCATTTCATTGGATTACGTTACGTTACATTACATTACAATTTACATTCCCTTAGTTGAATTGAGTTAAAGTTAGTCTGAATTGCCATAATATAATAGTTAGGAGATAATAATCATGGCAATGGCACCAGTGGCTAAGGAGAAAGGATTTACTTGAACATCTAAAGAAAGGTCCTCACAATTCGTCATCGTCATCATTTAAATTATCAATTCAGCATTTACAAGTTTACTGAGAAACCAAATCCAAAGCCAAATCGACAACTTGCTCCCAAAATTACTTAAATGGTTAAGTTAAGTATAGAAACGAGGAAAATTAGTTTGTGATAGCCTTTAGCTTGCCCTTTGTCAACTCGTCAACTAGACTCCGACTCCACTCAAAACTCAAATCAAATCATGTTTGGTGTTTTGTTAAAGACGTGCTCAATTTGTTCAGTTCTACAAGCAAGGACTTGCCAGTTGGCCCAATCGAGTGCTAAATGTGTCCTCATGGGTTAGAATTACAATTATCCATTTAGTTCCCCAGGTTTACTCAACAAATTTATGTGAATGTAAAAACGAATGGAAGCGCTAATGGGAAGCGACTCTGTGGTAAGAGAAAGAAACCAATTTATCTCTATCCTATTTAAACACCAATCAACTTACCATTGGCGATTAGCCTAGAAATATGTGATAATCCTTAATCCGTCCAAGATTTCTGTTACATTAACTACCTCGAATATTTTTGTATGCGTAATCTACGTTCCATCTTTCAATGTTAATATCCATCTCTACCCAATTGTCTTTGCTCTAGTGCACTAATAAATATTATGATAACAACATAATACGTCATCTGAGTCATCTTATATGTTTATCTGCATCTAATTAAGTGAAAGAGTGCAGTTAAATAAATAAATAAAAATTACGATGTACGAGTATGTATCAAATCTCGTTCCTTAAGTCCAAATCTCAAAACATAACAAATTAACTGTTAATACGAGTACATTTCATCACATAAGCACATAAGATTTAATTACTATTTTATAGCTCTGAGGTTGCTGTCCTCTTACTTAAATGGTAAAACTATTGTCATATAAAGTACATACAGCTCTACTGTGCGATATTTTCGCTTACGGTGTTTACAAATTATAAATTCCGTATTTTTTATGACTGTGTAATGTGTAAACAAAAATACTGTACATGCCTACATAAATATACTTATTTCTTCCATATTAGTATTATGTATTATTATTTGCAGGTAGCTATTAGTAGGTAGTAGCTGTCCATATCCATATTTACATATTTAGTGAACACAAATTTGGTTTGATCTGATTCGATCGATGACATATATATTCCAAATTAAGAGTTATTAACCTGCGATTTACTCCGAGTCTAATGTACGCATAAACCTACATTTTAGTTTAACTACCATAATTGTATTGAACAACATTAGTAATTTATTTCATTGATTAGAGTTTGAATATGAGTCGTATCTAGTTTAGTTTGCTTGCATTAAATACTGATTACCTGTCCACAATTACTATTAGTGACTGTATTATCTTTTGTTAACAATGCAGTTTTGTAACTTGATGGCTTTATTATTATATGCGCCATAAATTAAAGTACAACGAACTGCTAACTGCAACTGCACTGGCTTATTTTCTACACAAATTTAATTAGCTAATTACTTGAAAATAATTCTCAGAATTGTGTTTTCTTCTTTTTTACGTTATTTATCAAAGGATTAGCATTATATACAAATAACTACTTATTACGTGTATATATGTTAGCACTCTTGTAGAAATGTATGTACGTGTGCTTATTTTGTCTTTACATAAACAACTACATACCAATTTTCATTCATATTTTAATTATATCATTGCAATGCATAGTAAATAGTAATAATGTACTTTTATAAAACAAACTATGTACAAAGACATCGTGTAAGACAATACCGAACCAACTATGTACACTACTAAGTCGTGTAAATACTTCTGTACTAAGTGTACTATGTACATGATAGAGCTATTAATAAATCAAGCACGGTTGAAAAGTGCAAATCTTAACAACAGGAATAACAAATCTACCAGTCAGTTAAACATATGTATGCCATAAATATAAATCACTATAAAACTATCAGAATAATCAGCAACAAATGATTTTAAACATTTGTACTAACCTTTATATTTTTAGCTCGTCACAATTAATTGTATCTGTAAATTCGTATAGATAAATAAAATTGGAAAGGAATAGGTAACGTGAATTTAAATGAGAATTAAAATGAAAATAGCATTAGGTAACCAATTTATTTATTAATGATATTTTACACTTTACATACATACGTGTGTAAGGTTTCTTTCAAAACATTCCCTGTCTACTTGTTATTTAAATGAGGAATACAATTTCATCATAATTTACACAAAAGAAGATGAATACTTCTCTTTGTAATTACAAACCTACATTTACAAGTACAACATCAAATATTATATGTTACAATGTAAAAGAAAGTAGTACCTACCTTGATAAAAGTTTCAATAGATATTCTTTAATATCTAAGCAGTGCATACCTCTATAAATATTATTACGTAAGATGCTTATTAGTTAGCAAGGCACTACTTAGGTGCCTAGGATCTTAGAATTGCCACTTTTGTCCGTGCATATAGAAAGCTCTACGCTATACTATTAACAATGGACGATAATAAATAATACGGTTTTGTAAGTAATTTTAATACAATGCAGGAATGACCAAATGAAATAAAACAACATGAATTGTAAGAATGTTATGGAGGGAAATTGTCTAAAGTAGTCCTAATTACCCAATACTGTCCCGAGTACAGCTTTACGTGTTAGCATAGTATATAATTTGTTTTATAAATTTAGCACATATAACCTACAGCCAATAGTGACATATTATGGCACATAATGCGTTGAATTTGTATTAATTTACTAATAAATATCTACTGCTACTAGACTACTAACTTGCTAAAATGCATATTGCATTTGCTATCAATCTTCTAGTAGAAAGAAATAATGTAATCCAATAAGTAAGAACCATTATCATGCCATGCCGCTTAGTTTTATTTATGCAAGATTATTCAAAGGAGAATAATTAACTGCACAACTATTACATAATGATAGTAATTAGGATTCTATAGGTATGCATAGTTCCACATACGGTTGAATTTGAAGATGTGATTAAAGGGGATTAATATTTAAAAAGATGAAGCCAATAGAGTTGAGAAATTAGTGAATAAATTATGACCTTCTTTTTAGACACGTTGAAGGTTAGACGAAGAAAACCTTTTTAATAAAACAGGTGTTATTTTGATAATGGTACCTATCAGCGTAGCTAAATCTTATAAGCACACAAGATACATAATATTGTTGGTGTACCTTTCTTGAATCTGTAATGCACATAATACAGTAGACACGACTACGACCATGTAGCAGTATGGTACAGTAGAACAAAACAACGATGAATAGGTTTGGTGAGGTACTTTTGGGTATGAAGATTGCAATTGTATGGATAGAATATTATGCATGCAGAATGGAAAAGTACCTACTATTAAGTTGAATGAGTTTTGATGAGATTAAATGGGGGATTTCGGTTTGAATTCAGAATATTTAGAGCATGTAGATGGCATTCATCGAAAGCCCAGCTTTAAATAGCGTCAAGTAATGCTGAAAGTAAAAATATTTGCTAGCAAGCAAAAGGATCACAATCGCAATCATAGTTCGATTCATGCTTCATTGTATTTGTGGTAGTGCAGTGGCCAGGCCAGGCCAAGCCAACCTCAAGCCAAAACAAGAGTTTCGCTCTTTTGCATTTACTCTCAAAAATGTAGGCTTTGGATTGTATCTAATGCTTTTGCTTACAGTTAGTCATATTTTTATGTAAGTGAACCTCAAGGTGGTTTTAGATATAATATGCTCATTGTTGGCATTTGTTAGTTTACTATACCTTGTGTTACGTCTGCATAATATACTTGAGAACTCTTCTATACAAAAAAGAATTACAATGAATACATAAGAGACGATATACACAGTACACTACACACTTCTCGCATTTATGTACATTACATTTTTGCATTGTTGAAATGTTGCAAATTTCGCTAGGTATGCAAACTTGGAAATATTGAGAAATAATCTCTGCAAAGAGCTCTGTTATAATAAGTGAACATAATACATAACAATCAGATAAATAAAGGCTCTCCTCTCTTGTCCTGTCCAGAGAGTACCTATTCCATTATTCTTTTCGTGTTTTACCAATTTAATGCCTTCCTATATTATAAATATCAGAGACCAAATTTCTTAAGAATTCATTGTAAGCACAATCTTCAGTCTAATTATTCCTTTAGTTAGCAATACACCTTGTTACATTATTTCCATATGACCATATTGGCACTACTTCATTATTTACATAGGAAAAACATTCTTACTTAAAAGTTTTTATAATTGAATAGGTTAGGTACCACTACCACACATTTAGTAGTACATAGTTGCTTTCATTGTCTAGAGTTTTTATCCTTCACTCGATGAATGTACTTATGCCTGGCCTGAGCACTTATATTTATTAATATGCGATGTAAATGTGAATGTATGCATACACAGAAGAATGGCAAACTCTTGTACATCTATTTAGATGCATTGGATGGAATCTGGTATCTATCATCTTGCTGAATTTGCCAGAGTTAAGTAGTACTTTGTGATGGTTATTAAATGTTCATGCTGAAAATATAATTAGGTACGTAGTATAGGTAATATATAGCCTCAAGTCAAGTCAGACTTCGTCCATTCCTAATTAAAACCCAGAGTGAAGAAATATTGAAAGAATCTAATTTACGACTTTAAAAGCCAGACACAATAATGAGTCCTCATCTAAACGATGCGATGTAGTGATAAGTGTACCTAAATGCATGCATAAAAGTAAATATGTGTACTATAATGTACGTATGCATCTCAAGTATATGTACGACAGACAAAACGATATAAAAGGCAGAACACTTTTCGAAATTGGAAACTCTTGAATAAACACTTACATGCTTCTCTTAAGTGCTTCCTCATGATGTATTTGATAGTCCATAAATATCCTTTATTATTATTTTTATTAGCTTTCATTAAAGAATACCATGTCAGTGCAGTATGCCTGCTGAGCGAGCTTTTACAATAATTGACACTTTCTTGTCACAACACAACACATTAATTTATAATACTAGTGCTCCTTGCTTTCAGACTTTTTTATGTCATGCAAGTAAAATAGTCGATATTTGTTACAAACAATAAATATCTGACAGGTGTACCTATGGCTTTCATTTGCTACTCATTTAGTTTATTATTTCAATCTGTTTTAAGTTGAATCTTAAGTTGAATTTAACATTGAAAATTGAAATTAATACATAAAATACATATCAATTATGTACTGCATTTTATGATAATACCGACGAATAGTGGAGTGGAGCCATTTTGTACTTAAGTATTACAGATACTATTTATCAATCAGTAGGTAGTTTTATTTATATAGAGCATTAGTGTGTTTTACGTGGGTAGTGCAGAGTACAGATTATGTATAGTTTTCATTCGTGTACTGCATATTAATTGAAAAAAGTTAATCTTCCTAAATAAGAACAAAGGTTAACGCACAATGTACAAATAAATGTAGTTAATTACAAAGTTTTATTATATTGTTGTTGCCGGTGTCATCTTGTCTGGGGAATGTTTAATGGTCATCATCATCACTATTCAATTCAGTCAGCTTAAAATTAGAACATATAGAATTTAATAGTGTCAGTAATTAAAATATTAACTACACATTCAACAGACTTGTGGTGCCTAGCAGGAATTCAGGAATTTAACTGTTATATCTATATGTACAGGATAAGTAACATTGAGGTTAGAAAACCATGTTTGCATGCAATAGTTTTGGCCAAATATTAGATAATTAATTTTATTTACATAATTGCATAATATATGTATAACCTTCTTTAGGTTAAGAGAGGTTAGCTTTGGATTTCATCAAGAGTATGCACAGAATAATGCAAATGATGCAAATACATGCTATACTAGTTAGGCACTAGTTAGTGTTTAATTAGTTGTTCATTTAGTTAGCACTAGCACATACCCGATACCACATTACCATACTATTTGCTAAAATATTATTTTTGGCCTTGCTAGATCTATTGACAGTTCATATTATTTCTAGTCATACGGATGCTACAAAAACAAACACAAAAAGTCCATTAGGAACTCTGAAAAGTACACAGAGGAAGTTACAAGAAGAATGTTTCTCCTCATTATGCACTTACAGTCATGAAATCATGTTCTTGCTGACTACAATAAATATGTAATCCCTGACAGAATTTTGTCATGCGCGTGTATATGCATATAAAGATTTTTAATCAAATTTCTTGGTAAGGGGCAAGATCATTTGACACCTTGATTTCTTACCAGAAAGTAAATAATTGCTGAGTTTTATTTATTTATGCACTTATTATTAATATTCTTTTGTTTTTCAACTTTCATTGGGAGTGTGTAACATTTTTGCCTAAGAGAATTTATTCTAATTTTTCTGTCTTAGGATATTAGGACATAGAGTACGTTTATTGTTGTTATTAATAGTAAGTTATAGTAAGGAAATAGCAGTATGTAGGAAGAGTTGCATAATAAGCAGCAAAAATAAGTACTATGTAAGTAATAAATGGTTTGCATATTTAGGTAACCGAGTTTAGTGTTTAGTGGACTTCTCAATTTCCCATTACAGACCTATTTTTGAAAAAGTATTTAAAAATCTAGTACGTAGAGATTTAATCAGTAAAAGATGTAGGTAGCACGAAACACGAAATGAAATAATCAACCTCGATAACAAATGTCTTTTTATACTTTTACCTACCAACTACCTACTTACATAATATGTAATAGTATGTCTTTTCATGTGTATGCATATTATGTATTTATGAAATATGCGGACGGACATAATAAATATTAATATCAACGCAATAAAAAATAGTTTTCATAGAAATGTGCTAATATGTTCATACATATTTAAGAGATAGTTTTTCATGCATTGTACTTCGGTGAGTTCATAATTGTGTTAATGATCCTGTATATTATTTCATGTATACATGACTCGTTACTTATTGTAGTTCCAATCCAAGTATTGTGTTTAATATTATTCTTATGTCTTAAGTGATAGTGATCATTTGTCATAATATGCATACGTACAGTAGAGTATGAAATATTTTTTAATCATCTTTTTCATTTTGTGGTGCAAACGTCCTTATTGCTATTACTTCTTAATAGAAGTATCACAATTATTGCTCTCCGCTCGGCAACATGTTGATATTGGGCAGGAAAGTTAGTTGTAGAATCAGAATTGCTACCCTCAGACTCAGAAATAACAGACCAGCAACAAAGTTAGCAATTGCAAATTGGTAGATTAGTAGGTAGGCGATTGCCCAACTCGTTTCTTCGCCTCGCTTGTATGCATGTGAATTTTGGCAAGTTGAATACACAATTATTTCACTGTTTCATCACGCATGTAGTCAAATAGGTATTCTCAATTTGTGGATGCATGTCAGTAGTGGTAGTGGTTCTAATGACACGTTTGCAGTACGTGCTATTTTATTATGTCTTCAGATATTATGGGGAGTAAAATGCAGGATGTGGATTGAAATTTTATCGCGGGATTTTTCTCTATCACATAAGAGTTAGCAACTATTTGTAACTTAATCTGATTTGTACAAATTTTGGTTTACATATTTATTGCGTCAGCTTATAACAAATTTAAACTTAATATATTTTAATGTAAGCAAACATGAGTACCAAATAAATTATTATGTATAAGTTAGTTAACTTCTTGGCTTCCTATCATATACTATGTACCTTAATGCATTTATATACTATACCTACGTAACTAGTATTACGTCGCAAAACAAGTAATTGGATTAAACCCTAATAATTATCGAGAATACATTATATTTTTAATAATAAGCATACGTTAAGACAAATCTAATTAGAAGTGCAATTACTAGGTATGTAACACCACCTAGATTATTTACTATTTATGTTGGCAATTGAAAACTTTCGTTTGATATGCTATCATCTATTTATGTTAAGAAGAGATAAAGTTGCAGCACGTTTAGTATTAAGTTGTTCTTGTTGTACTTAGTACCATGTATATTCTTTAGTACGTGGATAATTGCATCATTGACTCATTATTTTAGGTAGTTAGTCTCTATATCAGAAATAAAACATTATAACATAATCTTTAGAAAACTGTAAATGTTTATATCAATTTAAATTCAATTTTTGAAGATGATGCGAAAGATACACACATCACTATTGTTCAATTGATTTTCAATGATTTTTTAAGAAAGTGGTGCATTATGATGCTTAGGTATTCTAGTGAAAACATGTTCTGTTTTCCTCTTCAGTAGTTCTGTATGAAGCGTGGAAACTATTTCAGAGCTACATCATCGTTTCAGAGAACCTATTTAGTTATGCTTGGATGTTTTTGTTTTTGTTATTTACATAGAACTGACGAACAACGAATTATTATACCCTTACATACTATTGTCAATTCAATTGTGGCATATCCGTCTCTGTTGTCAACAGTCAGCTTCTTCTGTGAAATGACAATTTGGCAATACATTCAGCATTGTACGTAACTAGTGCAAGCACATATTATACAAAGTACAACAAATGCACTCTAAGCGGTACTCTATGTGGTACCACCACTCGATTCTAGATTTTACTGAAACTGAAGCGATAAATTTTATTATACGTGCATTATGCTCAATATATGGTAATAGTTTTGAAATCTCGTTTAGAAAGACAAGAAGGTTTGACAACATGTTTTCCAAATCAATAAATACAATCAAGCTTTCATTTTTCTCGAGAAATTGCCACTTGCCACCATAGCCTTTATGTACAGGTACTGGCAGGCATGGTATAATGAGATGAGAGATCCTATTATAATATGTAGGCTTTTCTTTCACTAAATTACTATCCGAATGAGATATATGCCTTAATTTTTATGTGCATAATAAAATATCAGCGCATTTCATGAATACAAATAGATATTTAGAATTGCAAAAACAGCTATAATGGATATATTTAGAAGTCCTTTCTCATTAATATCCCGTTTAATATTCAATACTTAATGTATTTGGGTTCCCAAAATAAAACTACGTACAGCTTCCTTATATGCTACAACATTTAATTACAAACATAAGCTTACCTACAAGTGTGTATTTATGTGTAACCTAATCGCAGAGGTTTAAGCATCGATATCACAAAATTTACAGGTTTCTAATTTACATAGATGGATTCCAATAATACTTGGATTAGCAGAAGCAATTTATATCTTCTCTACAGATAAACCTACTGCAGATAGCATTAAGGTAGTACATACGTATATTTAAGGTTCTC
Organism: Tomocerus mixtus; assembly: GCA_034694165.1. Taxonomy (NCBI): domain Eukaryota; kingdom Metazoa; phylum Arthropoda; class Collembola; order Entomobryomorpha; family Tomoceridae; genus Tomocerus; species Tomocerus mixtus. The sequence goes on from JAQFYC010000929.1 coordinate 38,383, forward strand.
TGTCCATATAAAAGTCAGTGACACTTTTAAAAATGAGTTTAAAAAATTGAATACCAGTATTTTACTGGTATACTCTCTTTTTGGTCAATGCATTGGATTGACTCATTGACTGTACCCAGTTCTATAGAGTTGGTTTGGTACTTTTATCTCTAATAAGTACATCTACCTATGTAGTACCTATAGTAAGTATATAGAGTGAAACTTGACTACTTGCTAATGCATTTGCAAAAAAGACAAAAAACTGAGTCTGACCAGTTTCGAAAATGTCAAGTCATGAATAATGTGTTATTGTTATGTTAAGTAAACGTTAGTTTGGTAGAAAAGTTTTGAAAGCTATCGATAGCTGTGAATTAGCTCTCGTTAAAGGTTGAATAGGTGGGCAGTTGCAGCTCTAATGGCTGCAGTTCTCTTAAGCATTGTTCGATAGGAGAAGATATTGCGGTCAAATGTACCGCTAGATTAAGATAATGTGTGTTTCATGAAAAGACTGGATTTACAGGATATGCAGTAATTTAGCTGGTTCGTGTAACTCATAAGAACCATCGCATCAGAGTCGGTTCACTAGCCTTTCCTATTATTTTACTACATGCTGCATTGTGCACGGCTATCCCATCATGTTATGTTATTATGGCCTTCCTTATATTGTCAAAGCCAAAGGATTTAACAATAAAAATATTTAATGACTACACAGTACTGACTTTAGCAAACTAAACTACATACATATAACTCAACATACAATGCACACACAGCGCTCAATGCTTTATTTTATTTTATGCTGATGTGAATTGAATATAATATGTACATGTGTGTAGCTTCACTTCTTATGTATGTGTGTGTCTTGGCTTTGACTACCATTAAATAAACTTCAACTACATTTACTATAGGCAATATAAAACCTAAATACGACTTCCATGGCACTAATAACTATTCAACACTACAACTTCAATACACTGGCTCTATTGCACTGGCAAACTGACAATTTTATTTAGTTGAATTGAAGTTGCCTTCCTTGCATGCTTGATATTTGCTATGCACTTTAAAACTACAGATACAACACCATTCTGTATTCTAGCTGTTGTAATTGTAATTATACTCAATATTAGTTAGTTAATACAGACTTACCTACATTACATGTAAACATAATACGCTAGAGAGTTACTAATACTTTCTGCAACAGATCACGTCGTCATTTTGCTTCTTTCAAGTTGCAAATACACACAGAAGGCATAAAGAGCCTCAGCAGTTGGTTTATGCTGCAACTGCAACTCAAACAACTTTATTAATTACTTTTAGGGCCATTCCATATAATAGCTAAATAGACAGCTAGATTCAATGTTGCATGCATTAATTATTACCTACTCTTTTGTCTTACTTATGTAGTAGCATCTTCCTGTTACCGACCAGACCAGTAGTTAGACGCAACACAACATCTGTCTATCTACACAACTTTACCCGACTAGGTTGCTCTTCTTGTAGTTGTAGGTAGTAAATAGGTTGTTCGATGCGCAAATGTTGTGAAATTACAATTATCTCTTAACATGGATTCACTAATATGGCATATAATGGAGGAATCAATTTTTATATAAAACTAATTGACAGAAAAGTTTAAAAATGCTACAGTGCAATTGTAAAAACTTTTGCACATGCAAGTACCTAAAAACAAGTAACATTGATCAATTAACCTACTTATGCTTAAAACTAGTATATCTAAATATTTACTGTGTATACATATTCATGGAAACGTTTTTACAAACAACTGCAGACAGAACAATTTATTTATGCCTACCTGTTCTGGATCCAATTAGGTGCACTAGATGAATATTATTTTTGCCAAGAAATAATACACTTCATCTTAGTTGCAAGGTATATTAAAATAGCTGTTGTTGTACTTAGGCATGTATGCGATATTTATAAAGCTTTTTTAGAAAATATGTAAATTACACTTTAATGCTGTTCATTAAGCAATGTGTGCATTATCAATGCACACTGGCTATGTAATGCCACCTACTTGGTCAACTTTTAGCTAGGATGTATGTATGCAACCATCTTTTTACTTTCTTTAACTGAATTATGTGAATTGTATTATTATGATATAAAATTAAAGTTATATCCTTTGAATAACAGTAGTACATAAGTATCTGTATTGTCATAGAAAATAAAAAAGCACACCGTGCTACTGCTAACACTGGGCTTTGGTTTGGCTAGCGAGAAATAAATATGAGAACATAATTTCATTGTCAGCAAACTAGAATAATACTATAGGTAGTTAATGAAATAATGAAAACTGTAATAGTAGCTTTTAGCGTCCTGCTTTTAATACATAATAATAAATAATGCGAGTACCTAATATTATATTTAATGTACGTGTAGGCAGAAGAGACAAAAGAAAACAAAAAGAGGTAGGCAGTGCTAAAAGTATATTCACTGTTAATCGTAAGTTGTCTTGTCTTCTAGCTAAGGTTTATGAAACATGAAACAAGTCCTCGAGCAAGCATAGGTCTGATTAAATGGTAACATTATTATTGTACTTGTAAAATAGATTGTAGGTTGTAGGTGTGTACATCGTCTTACAGAAAAAGTGTAAATGTGTGACTGCTCACTGCAATTGCAATACTATTATTAGTAATACTTCTTGAGCACAGTACGACACAGTATTAAAGCGAAGCAAAAAATGAATATTGCAATTGAACACAATGTTTCAGTCTCAGAGTCTCAGCTTACTATTGGCAAATTCGCAATAAATTCTGATAAAACGGTTGTTTACTTGACACTTGAGAAATAACATTATCACTTTTAAAAACATTGTTCCCAGGTAGATTTATTTTAAATATTCATTGCTCAAATATATCGTGGAAGATATACTGTAAATACATCGTCAAAAGAAACAATAAATAAATAAGTCCAAAGAAAAATCCAAAGTGTTAAATAAGAATTGTTCTAAATTGCAATTAATGCTTTCCTAATCTTTCTGACAGTGTAATGCAACATTTGTGTATGAAATTCACTTTCTGTTCCTGAATGGACGATTATGTGAATTTAAATATAAATTGCTTTAGCTTAGTTGTAGTTTTAAGTTAGGTACTCAGTAAATTGACTTGCATTTACAATTTGCATTATACTATGCACATGAAATACCTATATAGTGCATATAGGTACATTACTAATTTGCATTGATGCCAGTTGCCGTAATTGCTTTTTAAGTCAAGAATGCTTTACCTATTTATGTTGATTTTAATTTTTAATAGAGTCGGACACGATGTGTGTTCTACTGTCTAATTTTTCACCTATTTTATGTGCATTTAGGGTACCTTTTCTACCTACTTAATACCTAGTGTGTGGAATGGAGTGGAGTGACTAATACATTATGTATATCATTTGTAACATGCAGTCATGCAGTGCAATTGCAGGTTCATATTTTTAGCCACTCATCTATGAAAGTGAAGCCAGAGATTTAACTTCACATGAAATAATCAAAAGGTGTGCTATACAGATAATAATGTCTAACTTTTAGGTATGCATGTAGTTAGATTTAGGGTTAGTAGCATAGTCTGCAGATAAACATGCTTAAATCATGAGACTAAAATTTAAAAGTAGAAAACATTTGAATCACAATTCACATCACAACACAACAGGCATATAAGTTAGTTTATAATGGCTTTAGTCGCACTCTCACCACAACAGATACTCACAAGACAGCAGCGGACGTCAAAAAGACTTGCATTTATTACCTAGTGCAAGCTATCTGTACATGTAATGTAAAATGTAGCTACGTTTTCAGTTACCTAAAAGTTACAAATTGGAAAGACAGATACAAATGTAGCAAATTGAGTAAATGCACATTAAATACGGGTTTCTGAGTGTTCCTGTTAGACAAAAAGGTAGAAAACTACTTGCAGACAAACTCTCATTACAATTTGCAATCTAAATCTAACTAACTAAACTATTAGGAAGAGAGTCAAATAAAGTTAAGTTAAGGCAAGGCAAAGGGAAGGAAAGCATAAGACAGGACACTTCAGTTTCTAAGTACATTACGCACGTAAAAGTTTTATTATACCCAACTAGGTAAGTAAATTGCGTTCCTGTAAAGATATAAATGCATTTGAATGAGTTTTACTGAAACGTACTATATGTAAATGACAATTTCTTTTGTCTTGAGCGTGAATAATGATAATGTTGCAATTATACTGACAACAAACAGGAACTGTAAATAGTAAATTGCTACTAGGGAAGAATCCAATCAAATTCAGCCCAAAGTTCGTTTGTAGTTAGTCGAAATTGGTAGTTTGACTCCTCTACTAACTAAGTTTAGGCAACATTAACATTTAAGCCAGAAATTATATCCATTGTCTTCGTGTATCCTGTAAACGAAAGCACTCGCATTCTTCTATATTATATATTTGGTGGGAATGTATTATTATAGTGTGACACATTATAGCTTACCTAACGATAACTTCAACTTCTTTCCTTACCTAGTAGTTAGTAACTTACAGTAAATATAGTTAGTGGTGTAAGGGAGCTTTGTATGCACATGCACAAGCGACCATCCACCCGCATATGTAGTGAATATAAGGATGAAATTCCTT